>CAIGRH010285900.1:0-16340 GCA_903798295.1 Fraxinus nigra | reverse complement strand
AAAAAAAAAAAAAAAAATTGGGGCCGAGATCATTATACATGCTCCAACTTCTGTCATGTATATCTCATATGTCTACAAGGTTGGAGAATCTAAACTTGCCATTGAGGTAACGTGAAAAGCTAAAAAGATTGGCTTAAACTTTGATGGTGTGTCTACTAAAAATAATATGAGTCGAATCTGTAATAATATGATTTTCGTTGAAATATTTTGCTTGCGAGCTGTAAAATTAAGGCAAATATTACTTCACACTGTTTATTATTTTTTTACTCTCTTGCTTCAGTAAAAATACGAAGGACAAATAAGTNGGCAAATATTACTTCACACTGTTTATTATTTTTTTACTCTCTTGCTTCAGTAAAAATACGAAGGACAAATAAGTCTTTATCTTTTAATACAAGTTGTCAGCAACAACTTATGCAAATTAATAAAAGATCAAAAGTAAGAAATGTAACAGAAAAAGAAGCTAAGGATATGAGTACAATAATGAGCAATGTTGAGAGATCTGTAGAGGTATAGAGAAAGATCTTGCAACAAAATAAAGATGTAGTGACAATAAAGCCACCCATTTTCTAGTAGTACTATTTTATAGCTTTCTACTCAAATTTTTCATGCTAGAACACATTTGATTTCCCTAATATAGCTTGAAACAAAAGTACAATTCCAAATTTCCAAGGTTACAAGTATTAATTTTAGCTTAATAATTAATCTCTCTCCAATTCTATCACACTTCAGTTTTTTTTAAGGTCGATGGGGGTTTGGATTGCCCAACCGTGTGTGTGTGTGTGTATAAAATCATATTCACGAGAACAAAAGGAAGAGGGACATAATCTGACCTCCCAAAGGCGAAAAAAATAGCAAAAGAAGGAAAGGAATCAAAGGTGAACTACCACTTCCAATAAATAAATAAATGAGAACTCAACTAATGTTCTCTAATAATAGGAAGCCCATATCTATCAATATGTACAATGGCCTGAATATGTCGTGAACGGTCAAGTGGTCCAAACTCCTAATAATGACGCTAGTCCCAACCCTCAGATGCTAATGAATGTGCAACCTTGTTCCCCTCACGATAAGTGTGGGATATATTATCTCGGTCAAAAGAGAGAAGATATCCAATCCTTCTGAGAATGATTTGAATTGCATATGGTCCTCCATCCCTAGTAATGAAGTGAATGGCCACCAATGAGTCAATCTCCACCCAAATGTCGGATAAGTCATTTCGTCGAGTAAGAGAAATCCCATCCAAGGTAGCCCGTAGCTCAGCTTCCAAAATAAGTCGGTCTCCATAAGATGCCAAGAATGCCCTAATATCCCGATCTCGAATAATATCATTACCACTAGCAAAACCATTATTGTCGCATCAATCGATGTTAATCTTGTGAGATCCCACCTCTGGAGTGCGCCAAAAAACTAAAATGGGGATGCAGAGGGAGGAAGAGTCAAAGACACTAAAGGATGAGGCAATATCGAGTTACCCCACCAATGGATATTTCAGAATAAGTGACCAATTTGCAAAAATGAAATTATGCGATGAGAGACTCTCCAAATTATCCGTCTAGGCTCCACACGAATCTCGTTGTGCTTCACATTATTCCTTGTAACCCATAATAACCAAAAAATAAACAGGGGATGACAATGCGAATGTGACCCTTGCGAACATACTACCCAAATACCTCCATCTTTGAAACCTAGATCGAACTCCCTCACCAGATATAGCCCCAAAATTATGCCATACCCAATAGGAAATAGTCCGGCCAGTGAAAATATGTGAGGTGGTCTCGATCTCTGAGCAGCAATGACATCGAGAGGCCATATGACAGCCAATCCTCTTTTGAATGGTTACGTCGACCAATATCAAATCTTACCAGTCTCCCACAAAATAAAGAAATAGTGATAGGTAAAATGGGACTTCACATTAGCCTATATGAGTCCTAAGGCGGTCTATAAGAACGAACTAGTTGTTACGCTGACTTGGTAGTACCATCTGGTGCATCCTTTCAAAAAATCCAATCAGGAGCATAATCCCATAGAGGTATAACTCCAATCTGCTCAACCATAGATAAAGGAAGAACCTGTAACAATCGTGTAATATCCCATCCCGAGCCATCATAAAAATCCCGAGTCGCATTGTCATAATCATTTACCAACTTCAAACAATTAGCAGAACTTGCTTTATCGTTTTGGATTATTTTTCTTGAGGTGCCTAAACGGTCCTCATCTATTGAAAATTATGGTTAGTCTTCAGTCCAAAATTTTTGTACGACACATTATATTCTTGACTTGCACTTGTTACAAGTCAATCTCATAATCAATTTTTTGACGTCGAACTTAACATTTGATTTTTCTACTCCGTGTTCTTGGCTTGATGATACAACAAACTCCAACGCTGCGAAAGAGGTGCTCTGATATCAATTGTTGGGAATCTCTATCAATTTTCTGTTTCACCCTCTAAAAACTTCATCCAAGAAAATATCAAAAAACAAGAAAGAGAAATAGAGAATACTAACACGAACAAGAAAACACTTGAAAAACTTCAAAACAGGAGAAAAGCTATGGGTCGTAAGAGACAGAGATACCACTATGAAAATTGTACAGTCATAAAATCTCTCTTGGACACCCTCCCAAACCCCAAAGAAAACCCACTAAAGAAACCCTCATGGTATGTACCAGGAGAGACTACTATATATAGAATCCTGAATCTCACCCTCAAATAGTCATGACTACGTCCTGAATGGGAATGAATAAAACAAGGGGAAATCTCTATTTTTAAGAACATAAAATGAGAGTCTTCTGATTTTTATTCCATGTGGATTCACTTTAATGCCATTGCAAGTAGAAAGTTAAACCCTATTTTATGTGGGACAATAAAATAACCTAGTCAAATCCTAACAGTGCTTTGCCTGATATCTAGACATGTATTGATAAATTATTACCTGGCATTTTGTGTTATTGACACTTGGTTTGTATGCTTTAACATAGTATCAAATCTATACTTTGGAGGTGCTTGACAAATCCCAGTTTACACTGATTTCATCAATTATGTCATGTCACTCTTTTTTCCCCCACTTTCGCCAATGTTTAGGCATGAAGGTTCTTTTGCAAAGGGCACAAATTTTAGATCTCTTGATCAGTAAAATTGAATTTGAATTTGCACTGGAAATTTCCCTTACTTTATACAGTGGAACTAAACGAATGAAACCGCAAGCTATTATCAGTCAATACTTCACGGCAGCACTTCTTCAATGAAGTTGGGGCAATATTAGTTACTTGCATGATTACCACATGCATTTCTTCTTAAGACATTATTTCCTTTTCGTTTTTTTAAGTTTTTTTTTTTAACCATTGTCAGTGATACCAACAAATTGGAGAGTAATTAGCACATTCGAATGTCTTGTACATGTCCCTTGCATTTATGCAGATATTTTAAATTTATGAACAAACTGTTAAAATAATCGCCTTAAAATATTTATTTCTTTCACCTTGGTAAATAAAATGAAGTTAATACTTAATAGTCATCTTTTGCTTCTTATATTACAATAGTTAACCAGCTTTTACAATGCTAAATAAACCTACAGAGACATATCACTATCTTGGCATAAAATGGTAATAGAAGTGGTGGGAGCACTGTCTAGCTGTTGGGAGAAGAATGTAAAGACTTAGGTGGAATTTGTAGAACTTCATGGCTCACCTGTAACTTATCCAGTACCCTATCAATGGACGGGCGATTTGCTGGGTCCATCTGTATGCGCCACAAACCTACTAAAATCATCTTTCTTGCAATTGCTTCTGCTGCTTTATCCACTGTACATTGCAATTTTATGTCTTGATCCATCAAAAGACAATTGTAGATCCAATGCGGGAAAATACAATTCAATGCTATGGTCAAATTCCATGTCAATATTTTTTCTCACACTCGCCATTTCTAAAATCATCATGCCATAGCTATAAACATCTGACTTGCAGGACACAACACCAAAGTTTCTAGAGAAAACTTCTGGGCAATGTATCCTACAGTTTCTCTCGTACCTAGCATTGATATTTTATTCTCTTTTCCTAAGGCATAATTTGGCGAGGTCAATATCTGATACTTACCAGAGAGAAGGATGTTTCGAGGTTTTATATCAAGGTGAAGAATTTGCGTGTAGCACCCAAGATGCAAATATTGCAGACCTTGAGCAATAGTGATTGCTATATGATATATTCTTTCCCATCCTATAGGTGAAATTTTCTTTTTCCATATATGTAGTTGTCAGGAGATCCATTTGGCATGAACTCATATATGAGTGCTCGTTTAGACCCCTTGTAGCAAAAACTAAGAAGCGTGACATTTTTACACGTGAAGTCCTACTAATGCTGGAAACTTCATTTACAAATTCTTCTCCATTTGCCTTGAACTCATACATAACCTTTACTGCAACCAGACAATCATCGTGCAGCTTCCCTTTATACAAATACCATAGTCTCCCTGTCCTAATTTGTCCTTAAAAAATGCAGTCATTTTCTTAATATCTGAATAGTGATATTTTTTAGTGCCATGGGTCCACACTTGTCTAGAATATATTTTAAATTTTCATATTTCTTTTGACATCTTCCTACAGAAAGGTCCACATATTGTGCAATGTAGTTCCTTCTGAAGCACACACAGGATAGATATCATTTAGCTCCAAATGTGGATGCAGTTTGCAAGGAAAATAATAAAATTCATATCATGCTGTTTTGCTGGAAAGTGGTAAGAACATAAATAATCATTAGTGTGTTTGGATCGTGGGATTCACACGGTTTCCTGCAATACAAGCAATGTACAAGAGAACACTTAGACTAATGAAGCAAGTAGTTTGATGGGCGTGTTTAAAATCACAAGCATTGACTACCGTCACTTGAAGTGATGGATACTCTTTGGTTGACCAAATACAATTTTATTCAATGCTGAGATTCATAATTATTTCTTAACAGATATTTTATGTTGATACTGATTTTTGCTCGATCCATTTTACAGGTATCGTATGTACCACATTCGTTTTACCAGGTGGAAGTTGACATCTCATCAAGTTAGCTGTCTGGAAAGAGACATGTAGGTTTAAAATAACTTGGGTTGGGTTGTATCCACATCTCCCACCAGATCCTGCACATTCTATGCATGCTGCATCATCCGTGATTCAGTGTACTTCAAATCCATCATTTAAAACCTGATCAATTGATGTTAAATTATTTCTAAGAGCATTTACTGCTGTTTGGAGCACGGGGACAGTAATAGTGGTCGCACAGTTTCCATGCTCTCCATTTGTCGGAATGGAATTGTGAAGTAGCCATTCTCAACTGAGGTACCATTCTTGTGACAATAGAACTTATAGGACGCTAATGGTGTACTAACAGACGAACATCCAAAGAACACAGTCAGGTTCCCAAAATTGGGCGTGTAACTGAATAGGTAACTTGTGGTTGTATCCGTGAACATAGATGGGCAAGTGTTGTTGTAAACGTCTAATCTGGCAAGCCTCAAAACTTGGTTTTTATGTTCTAATTTCAAGACTCGAAATGTTTGTGACATGATCTTTTGATGAGGAGATAGTTTAGATAAAAGGTTAAAATAGAGTTTAATTTCAATTAGATTAGATAAGATCAAATTTAATTATTTCGATTAGTTTATTAGATTTTAGTTTCTTTCAGTTTCTTGCATTGTAAATAAAGAGCTTATTTATTGTAATATTCAACCCTTGAATATATGAAATAAATTGATTTCTCTTTGCCCTCAATTCTTCTCTTCTTGGACCCTTTCTTTCTTATTCTTTGTCAAATTAATACGCTTCTGCGTCATCTTTATTGTAGGGAAGTGGCCTCGACACTCCGAGTTTGAATTCGGGGAGACCACAGTAGTACAGTTGAGGATCCCATGGGAAGGGATAGCTTATGTTTTCTATGCCCCCGCATTGAAACTGATGACCACACGGCAAGTTTCGTGAATCATCTGCTGACAAAATTGCTGGAACTACTGAAAGAACTATTGCAATGATGCTAAGGTCGAAGGGAACATATATAAGAGAAGTCTGTGAAACATTTAGCCGAATTTTTGCATCAAAGTATGTATAAATTACTTTATAAGATATGTGAATTGTTTTGGCAAAGAACAGTGCAATAATCATGCCATTGCTGGAATCATATTGATTTTGTTGACATTTTCAATATTTAGAAATTTAACAGTCAGAATGGCTAAGCTGTCTTTGACTTGATGACATTGTAAGGAGTCGAGTTATTGCGCTTCTTGGAATTGTACTAATATAAAATTGTCTTGATAAGGATTGAAACACGGGTAACAGGGAGTGATCAAAGGTTAAGAGCGTAGATTTTGTAACAATAATGCTTTGACAAAAATTCTTTACAGACGGTCAAACAACACATGGCACGACATCATTGAAAGATGGAAAAAAGAGAGTCCAATCATGCATCGCCACATCAGCTTCGGTACAAATTCTGTAAAGTTTTTCTCGTACTCATGGCTTTATCCGATTTTGTATAAGTATGCTGTTAACTTGGGTCTCCTAAGCCTGTTGACTGTGCGAGCCTTTTTCTATTTTTCTCACTAGAGTAAACGAAAAGAACAGCAGGCCCTGTGAAATTCGACCCAGTCGTGTGCCGTGTTGTGCCTATAGGCACCCATAGTGAACCTCTCGCGTGCCTAGAGCGTTATGTTCCATGGAAAATATACTATTTTTAGATTATTAAACATTTGAGAAGTTGCATGTCTGAACAGAATCACCATCCTTTTTGTTTGGCTATTGCTTGCCTTTCTTTCTGCCTTCAAATTTTACTTGTTTTCCCCACTTTTTTCTATTTGCTTGTGTGATGTATATTTTCTTGAAAAGAGAGGAGCTGCGATGGTCCCCTGAACCATTCGAATCCCACAAGTGAATTGAAAGTTTTTGATTCAAAGTTACTCGATACTTTCTGGATCTCTATTACTATTAGTTCCTCTTGTTACCAACTGTCGACAAGTTGCCTCTTCCGATGTAATTCAATAAGGCCCAAATCTGAAAATTTTGGACACAAGTCAACATCTAAAAGAAAGTTTCCAGTTAATGTCAAAATGTATAATTCTTGTGTTGCAACCTCCAGGAAGATACACTAGACCTTGCACGACCCAGACAGTAATTCGGTTCAATGTTTTCCACTCTAAACGGCATTCTGTATTCAGCAATCCACTCTTGTAGATTAGTTTGTCTAATGATTTATTGGGCATAAATTCATAGACTAGTTCTCTTCATAACAAAACCTCAAGTGATTGACAATATTGAGATGGGAAGTTCTACTGATGCTACCAACTTCCTTTATGAAGTCTTCTCCGTTCCTTTTACCTTGATCAAAACCTTGACAGCGAGAGTAGACCATCAGATAGCATTCCTTCGTATACATTACCGTATCCTCATTGGCCAAGCTTATCATAGAAGGATTTTGTTATGTTTCTTATTTCTGATTAGTTATACCGATTCAGGGCATGATATCTGTGGTCAAGTGGAAATATTTCCATTTTTTGATCGTTCTCCTGTCCCGATTCACATGATGAACAGTCTTTTAAGGAAGCAGAATACCGAACCGAACACATGAAACGATTGGATGTAAACATGAAATCGTGATAATATGGATGTAGCTTTGGATGCAGCTCTCAAACAGAGAACGGGACAATCAGAGTGTGAACGTGCACGTTTAAGTTTTTGTTCCAAGAATGAAAAATAACTTTCTTAGCCTCTCAGATGAGAAAAGTGAAAAAATAAAAACAAAAACTGGAACTGGAACTGGAAGCAAAGAATTGGAAAAAAAAAATAGTCGCACGTACCATTCCTGTAGTTGCAAGTAACTCATGAGATCGATCAGCACAGTAACAAGCAAACAAGGTAGAATCCCGAGTACTCCCACAAAGCCTACCTGAGTGGACGCAATTTTGGCAGATGGTACTATTGGCAGACCACTGCAACAAGAAGCCACTTGCAAGAGCATCCTGAAGAAGAGTAACTCAGGCAGTTGGAAGTGCCAACAAATTCCCAGCCGCAGTTTGATTGATGAGAACAAAGAAATTATTATCATATCTGATTGTACTTCCAGGGTCTGATGATTCTCTTATCACGTATAAACTTCCACTGGTGGCGGCATTCACAACACAACTGAACTAATTAGGGAGCTGTGTAGACTGGTCATAACGGAGGAGCAACTGTAGTGTAGAGTAAGGTTTCTATCAGTGGGAGGAGTAAAGAGGTGGAAGTCCAAGGCAGTGTTTTGCCTTGGTGGAAATTAACCCTGCCTGACTTGGTCCAGGGGAAATTTGAAGGAACTTCCTCTGCAATTCTATTGGACAAGAAGTGCATGTACACTAAATTTCTAAGCTAATTTAATTTAAAGAAGCATCTTGATTGACAATAATGTAATAACATTATACAAAAATTAAGGATTAAATTTCTAAATGGCCAAATAACAGTTGGAAACCCTATCTGTACCCTTCTTTCTATCTATGCAAGTAATTTATGAAAAGTTAAAACCGACGAGGAAAAAAAAAATAGATTAGTTTATTGCAAACAGTCACATGTTCAATTTCAAGGCTAAAAAGTATGTTTAACACTTTAGAACAGCAAACATGAAAAGGATGGGAAAAAATGAGACTAATATACATATTTGGAGACATGAAAACAGCTGAAACTGCATGCCGCTCACATCAAAGTTATCCATGAAATTTTCAAGAGAAAAAGCAAATGCACGAGTTCTTATTTTCCTCTTGGGGTCATACTTCACCCTCAAGCTTATATGATCAAAGATAACTTATACCATAAGCACTCACGAAATGATACAGAAAAACCCTGATACTATCAGTAGAGGAAGGTATGTAAATTAATGGGCGTTAAATAAATCACCATATCAAGCCTTTTTTCCTCCTCAACCTGTCAACGCGGTCTGTACTCATTCGGGACTTTTCAGGTTTGCTCAACTTCTTTGACTTGTCAAGTCGACTATCCAAACTGTTCCTAGATAAATCCGGTAGATCTGTTTGCAATGTGTCCGTGGTATTGCTAGTGGCTGATTTATTCTCATTGTCAGAGTCTAATGATGCTGTTTTAGAACCATCAATAGGTGGCTTTGATTTCCCAAGAGCCAGAACAAACTTTTTCAGATGTTTAATGAACTCGAGATAAAGTTCCAGATTGCAATGCCCACCTCCATTTATCCATAGAGGTTCATACTTTACCTTGCAAAGCTCCCAAAGCTGCTTCCCGTGGGAGCAATCTACAACTTCATCTGCCGTTCCCTAGATTTGAAACTAATAATTATTAATCATTTATCTCATAAAAGATTTAATAACAACTTAAAAGTGACTGCTACTTTTGATCGCAGATTTTTTAACATATTTTAGATATTTTATGCGAAACAGTCGTACACAATCTCCAGTAGAAAAGAAGAGTCAAGTACCTGAACTATTCATGAAGTTTATGATTGTGAAATAAGTTTCTTCTAAAATCCTTCTTGAATTAATATTTTTTTAAGCCTAAAAAGGTAAACAAGTAAAATTAAAGGGTATTGATGCTGCCCCGTCTGTGACTGTGTATCCCTTGTCTGGAGACATTTGACAGCCCATGTCCCAGAAATTCTTTCCCCTGTTATGTAGAGTCATGTGACTGTGTTTAATTTCAAATCTTATTTTCTATTCTCTTAGTTCATTAATGGATGTCTTTGTTAAGGAATAAATCACCGATGGATGAAATAAATAACCAATATATAGGGATTTGAGCTACTCTTTTTAACAAGGTTGACCTTTAAAGATGGATCCCAAGTCTTTAACTTAGTATCAGAGCCCATGAAGTTGAAACAAGATATTCTGACCGTCTAAGGCTCAAACGAGCATTCTAATTCTAGGATTCATGTGCTCAAACAAACCACCATCTTGTGGGGTATGTTAAGGATAAATTCTACATTGTTTTATAGATTAAGAGTTTGGCTACTCCTCTGGAGCTCTAAGTCTCAATGTCAAAAAATATATAGATGAAGCGTCTAGGCAAAAACATTACTCATAGTCACAGAAAAAGGACAATCAACTACTAATTAACATACAACAATTTGAATGCCATTCCGCAAAATTTGTTTCTCCAGATATTTTAGGAATTAACAAAATATGAAACTGTGATTCAGGGATGGGGAAAAATGTCTAGCAAAAACTGAGAGTAAGAAAACTTACATGAATGACAAGAACTGGACAGTTTATTGCCCCAATTTTGTCAATATTCTGTAATTAACATAGAAACAATGGAGAAACAATGTGTCAATATGCAAGAATTGGGAACAAAATGACACATGACAACGAATTGTAAAATTACCTTGTATATATCAAACCAATATGTCCGTTTTACAGGGTACAACACCCTTAACCCAGACAAAATTGGGCTATGTAAAACAACCCCTCTCAAGTTTGGTATGCGTGATGCAAGATCAACAGTGGGACCGCTACCAACAGACTGACCATAGAGTATTATTTGTTCGTCTTTAACCCCATACTGCTCCTTGAGGCATTTATATACAGCATCAAGGTCTGCGTAGGTATTACATTCAGTTGGCTGTTTCCAGAAACAAGGGATGACTGTGTCATAATATAGCATGACTCAACAATAAAATGTTAGGAGAAATATGCCAACCACGTCAAAACCTAAGAAAGAGCAGCACAGAAACAAGCAAGCGATTCCTTACGTAGATCATGTTTGGCAAAACCTATATTTTAGTCATTTCTGTTTTCAAAATATGTTATATTTTCCTAATTATAAGTAAGGAAAGTTACTTCTTTTGATAGGAAGGCAGGATTGCTTTCAAAATAAGTAACTTATTCCTAACTTACTCAAAAGTAAATATTTCAAACTTAGCAAACACACACCTTGTCAAGAAAAAAGGAACATTGCAGAAATTGGACAAAGCTTTTGTGGAAAAATTTTACGTTTTGGTCGAAGATTTTAAATTTAACTAAGATACAACAGAACTTGCATCCGCTTTAAAATATCCATCTCATGTAAGTAAATCTTACACCTATCACCTCAATAATTATGACTTTGACATAGTGCAAAAGAGAGCTTGAGTAAATTAGTAAATATAATTTCTCTTGTTTCCCAATACCTTCAGAATGAAGTTTCATTATTATTTTTGTTCATATGTAATAAGGATTTCCAAACATATACAATGTTTCTTAACTACGACCTAAGGAAGTTAACAAAACTTGTATGCCTGACCGTATAGTTATTTGTACAACTGTCTGACATTGTTTGAGAACTGTTAGTCAGAAGTCTGATACTGCGACCCAGTTTATGTGGTTCAATATGATTAGAGAAGTGTCAAAACTCTTATACACTACCGTCAAAGAGTGGCTTACTGGGGAGAGAAACCTTAAAATAGAAGACTATCCCAAAATTAATGCCGTTTGAGGCAGACATGATGTATTCTTACATTGTTAGTGTTCCTTAATTTCATATCACCTTTGTGAAAGCTCGAATGCTGTGCTTTCATATTGCAAAACGTGGAATCCCAAGTTATTTACAAAACTATTTAGAGCATCTGAGTATTGAAACAACAACAACAATAACGACACATGAATCCTTCTTAGCCATTGCACTATGTTCTGCTAAATCTACTTGGAGATCAAAGTTCCTTATCAACTACAACAGGCCGAGTATTGCTTTAAAAATATTGTTATTAAACTACCAATACTAAAAAAATATTCCATTAAAAATTGAACTTCTTTACTTGCTGTATGGACTGTCCCAATCGAGTGCATTTTCCTAAGGTAAACAATTACTTATGTTTTATCCCGAAAAACTACTACTGACATAATCCCATGTTATTACTTATCTCACTATTGATGCTAAAAAAAAAACAGCTGGTCACAAAATTCTGCAAACGCTAGATCAAAACATGTCATGTCCGAAATCACATCAAGTCAATCAAATACACTCAGTTTGGGGTGGAGCAACAAATCTTGTAGAAAAGAAAAGAAGAACAACGTGATTGAGGATTCTATGCAACAATGAAGTTACGATACTTGTGTTAATAGCGTACATCCTTCCTAATTGGAGAAGGAAAAAAAAACCCAAAAAGAAAGCATAATCGGATAGTATAAGGAGTAAGTTAACATTTAAAACTGTTGAAAGCATTTGCAATTTAATTTATTGCAGGGGACCCAAATTACGAGGACACCAAATCTTGATAGAGAATGGAATAGCATCGAAATGTATGCCTTGAAGGATCTTTCTCAGGTGAAAAGAAAACAAAGGAGGACGATATTTGCAGAACAAACGTATACTCAGTTTAAAGGGAGTAGGCATCTAACCTTTCCAGTGGAACGTCCGTAGCCCGAATAATCATATCTGGAAATGATACAAGAATGAGCAAGTCAGCAAGGTGAACAACAATCAAGAAAAATAGAATAGTCATCTTTTTTATTCTTAAATATTTCATAAACACCACATGGATGAACTTTTGCAAAAAGATGTACAGCTTCTAGACAGAAATTGATTAATTTAGAGCGGATCAAGCCCAATTGAGCTTAGACCAGAAACGTATAGATCTCTAATTCCAAATAAACCGTTTCTCCTTCCCTTTTTATAATACCAAGGGAACCAATCCAACAAATTGAGAAAGATCACCCTGCTTATCAAACAAAAATCTTTATCTGCCATTTCAAAGCTGGTAATTAGGTTCGCACAATTCCCATAATAGTACGCTGGGTAGAATTGCTGCTTTCAGTTACTTGCTCATGCTCGTTCCATATTCAATGCATCAAACTTAAAACAAAAATACGTGCCTCGGCCATTAACCACATCTCGTTTATACCCTCTCTATTTATATTACTTCAAATTCTCCTTAGAATTCTAGAAATCTCTGGTAAATGAATAAAATGAACACATTGAACTGGTAATATGATGCAACCTCCATTTTAGCTCATCCAATTCACCAGCAAAAATACCTAAGGAGAATTAGAAAGGGCAAATTCGTGGCAGATCAAACGAGATAAAATCTATTATTTCATTGCACTCATCCCATCAAATTAAGAAACCAAATCCTACTAAGAGATAGTTTTTATTTAACCAAATCAACTCATAAAGAGGAAAAGAATCAAACAAAACCCAGTATTAACTGATGCACGACTCACCACATTAATGGGGGAAAAAAAAAAGCTCTTAAATAATCAATCTTTATTACACCCCTATAGCTAAAAGCTCGTACGCCCACCAATTAGCAGCTGAAAAATCAGAAATTACCCCATGAGATTTACGCGTAAGCGAAGGCTGAGCTCCACGAATAATTCATACATCTGCCCCAAATCGGCGGCGTTTCCGTGGGAGTATAGCAGTGTAGCGTTGGCCTTGGGGTGGATGACGTGCACCGCCACGATATCATTGCCCCGTCGGGTCCTTAGCTTCAAAACTTCGACGTCATCCCTTCGTGGTACCTCCGGTATGCAAAGAGCTCCACCACACGACTCTTCAGCCACCACCGTGTACGACGGAGGGGTCGGCGGGAAGAACGCGAACTTAGCTGCGATCGATGACGTCACCCCGCCCATTATTTCCGTTTATTAAAATATCCTCCTCCTCTCAGTAAATAAATTTATCGCATAGTTGTTAATAATAAACAACGGAGCAACCTTTATATCTTTGTTGTATTTAGATCTTCTTTTTGGCTTTTTGCAGAGAAAATAAACAAAGAGATAAAAAAGTGAAACTTGGTGGTGGAGTTTAAGGGGTGGCGGAGGGTGGCGCGTGGAATGGATGCGTAGAGATTAACGAGTAGGGAAAGTGAGTGCGGAATTTTCAAAGGAATCTTGAATATCTAACTGGAAATTTGGTAAGTTATCAGGTTTATGTGTTTAATGTGAAATTAGGCATACAATAATGGATACTGAATTTCCAGTTATGGCCTGCCTGACGGCGCTTTGTAGAATGGAATACGTACGTCTCTATTACGTTAGAGTAACGAGTCACTGAATCTTGAATCATTCCAATGAAGGCTTTCGTACAGGCAGCAATACTTTGTTGTACAAAAATATAGGAAGGTGAATTTGATCGTTGATGCAACTAATTATTTAAAAAACATGTTTTTTTTTTTTGTACAAGAAAACTCAATCAATGTTAAAGGTCCAGGTTTCCAGATTCTTTTTTATGTTTTTAATTTGGATGCTATTGATTGGTCCGATTTGATTCGATTCTCTTTAGAATCGAATCAAACTCAAATTTTCGGGTATTTAGTAAATGAAATAGTCGGATCTAAATTTAATAATGGAACTTCGACTTAGTTCTATTAGGTTCTATTCAGTTCTGTACAATAATTAATTTTTTTTTTATATTACAACAACGCTACATTAATTCGATCATGACATATTCAATTTTAACTCTTACAAAATAACGTAGTTAAATCTCGTGATATCTTTTGCACATTTCTTTGTTAGAGTTTTTTTTTTTTTTATATAGATTTAACTGTTAAAATCACAAGAAGAGGAAGATTGCTAGTTTACAATAATAGAACGGTATAAACGACAATTCGGTAGAATAAGAGATTTGAGTAAAATTTATGTCAATTTGATTAAGCTGGGCTTGGATGGAAATTAGAAATAGTAAAATCATATTTTTAATTTGGACTAAATTAATTAGTTATCAAATTTATTTTGAAAAAAATAAAACAATTTGATTTATTTAAGATAAAAAAAATATTTAAACAAATAAAACAATCATATTCTAGATCTAGAACCGAGAACTGAACCCAACTCATTAGTTCTCGATTCAGATACTCGTTCGAGTATTTAACTTAAAAAAAATCGTTTGGTTTGATTCGGGTCCGAAAGTTTTGTTCAGCCCTACCTATTGATACATTTTCAAAAATTCAGTCGTCTAAATGTCAACTAACTGATTGAAATTTTAAATGGAATTTATATTCTTACATTTACATTTAAGAGGATAAATTATTGAGCATTTGACAACTTTTTTGAAAATTTATGAACTTTTCAACTAGCTAACTTCAATTATTCATACATTTAATATGACTCGTAATTTTTATTAACTTTTTAATCAAACATTTTATTAACTATGCTAAAACTCATATAAAAAATTTTGTCAAACAATCCCTATCATTTAAGAGCCTGTTTGACAATCATTATTGTATTGAATAACGAATTTTAGAAGAATATATGATTAAAAAATAGAAAAAAAAATTTGGTATGCGTATAAACTATTTTATTGTGTAAATATATGTTTGAAAATGATCCTATAGCAACCATAAAATAAAGTAATGAATGTCAAACAAACACTTATCACCTAAAATGCTGCCATAAACAATCTAGATGGACATTATTGTTCCTATTAGTGATTAATGTAATCCAGACTATGCATGTCAATTTGAGTTTAATTCCACAATGAAGCAAAATTAGACATTAATGTTGGGTTGAATTTTGTGACATATCTTTTTCTCTTTAACTTTATTAAGCCCGTGATATTTATTATTTTCAAAATATTTTTTTTTTCTATTTTCTTTTCAACCACACGTCCTTCAATAAAATAATATTACACTCAAATTCAAGAACTTTCCTTATTTTTTGACCACACATTTTCCATCAATCAACTATTCCAAAATTCATTTTTACAATAAAATGGAGCTCAAATAGGCTCAAATAGTATATAAATTGCACACTTTGAATGGGCAGGCAATTGGAGTATGCAAATTCTTATATGATGAGTTTGCATTCGAGATTTGATTGGTTTTGGGGGGGATTAGACGGTATAATAGACGAGATTTTAAATTGTTTTTTATCCTTAATATTGTCAGCAAGAGTCAAGACTTCAACAAGAGAAAATGAATTCATAGAAACCAAGTTCTGTTTAACAATTTTGTAGGCTTGCAAAGCTGTCAGTTCTTTTCATACTGGAAAACAGATATAGAATAATTATTCCGTCAGTATTATCTCTGAAAAAACGTTAGATACAAAATTGATAGAAGAATAATTTAAGAAAACAGCTCCACTCTCTATGTACATCCCTTTAAAGCTTAAAATAAGTATTAGCGACTGTCAAAACCATATACTCAATATAAAACTGAGACATGCATATATATGAAACTCTATCCCGTTAAGTGACATCTGATGACAATCACCGAAAAGAGTCAAAAGCATCTGTATCTATAGCATAAATTCAAGCAGACTGAAAGGATTTCTCATCCACTAGAATTAGTTGTAGAGGTGCTAACTCATTTATCAGTTAACTGAATCCGGTGACGACGGAGCAACGCTACCCTTCAACCATGGGCGGACCCAGGGTAGGGGCTAGTGGGGCACGTGCCCC
>CAIGRH010285880.1:0-11361 GCA_903798295.1 Fraxinus nigra | reverse complement strand
ATTTCTGGAACTGAAAAAATCGAATCGAACCGACCCGCGCGCCACCCCTATAACCTACTAAGCGATCAATGCAAAAAAGACATAGCCCCTGTTTGGTAGATATTTTCTTGGCATTTTTAGCATTTTTTTGACCGTTGGAACAGTAAAGTGGGCCATTGCAACCCTTTTTTTATTTGACTTAGCAGCATGTGAATTCTCTAAAATGACACTTTCAGCATAAGGTGAAATAGCACAAAGGTAATTTCACGTGGATTAACAATAAGTGCAGTGAAAAAGGACACCTAACGGTTAGAATTTCTCTACACAATAAATGACAATGACTGCCAAACAAAGGCTATTGAATTGTATTAAGAAAAATTCCTTAAGTATATGAAATGTTTCCAAATTTTGTACAGAATTCTGAATTGGAAAAATCTTGTGCATATGCATCTGTGTATTTTCCTCCTCCATGTTTAAATCCAGTCCATCCATTTCAAATTTCTACGTGCATTGTGTGAAATTTCCATGTACTCGTTGCATCATTCATGTATTAAAATACCTAAATTGGTGGTGAGTGGTGTAATGGACCAGACGCTCCTAAACGCTCCTCCTCCAATCATCATTAATTTTAAACACACAAGGCGCCAATTTTGCTTTCTTCTCCCGCCCTTTATTTCTCTCCCCTCCAACCTACCCTGCCGCCACCCCCAACCCCCCTCCTATACATATATGATAATGAGAGTGTGATGAGCTAGCCTAATGGTGAGTTGTTATTATCTGTACAAATCACGAACCAGATATGTACCGCCACCAGCCGCACCCTGCCACTCCCATCTCAGACGCTTCTTTTTTAATAAAGCGTGGTAAAAAGCGGGGAAATTATAACTGCAGCCGTTGTGGTTTGCCGAAGAAAGGGCATAATTGTAATTTACCTAAAGAAATCAGTGGCAGCTTCACTCCAATTTCCACACCCACCGCCGCCGATGATTCGATTATTAGTATTAGTTCTGTTTCTGAGACGGCGGCGCGGCCTCTTCCTCCTCTGGGGAGCCGGAGAGCTCTATCGTTTGATGATGTAAGTGAGGCTGACTCGCGGGGGGAGCTCGAGTTGGAGTGTTATGAAGAGGAGTTGGATATGGATCCAGATATGGCGGGGGAGTTGCCAGCGAGTTGTTTGTGGGAGGTGTTGAGGAGGCTGCCGCCGGTTGGGTTGTTGTCGGCGGCGATGGTGTGTAAGGGGTGGAGAGAGACCACGAAGAAGCTTTGGAGAGTGGCGGAGGAGCTCCGGCTTAGGGTTCCGGCAAAGGCGGAGATTAGACTTTTTGGATCGATGTTGCAGAAATGCCCTGGACTCACGAAACTATCTCTTACGATGGAAAGGTCAGGGACATGGAGCTGATGAACAGATCTACTGTTTTATCAAATGGTTCCGGTGATAATTCATAATGAAAATAAGAATCTATGTTTATTTAAAAAATAGGATTAATTGATAAAACCTGAAATTTACAATGCAGAGGCTAAGTGCATTTGCATATAAGGAATTAATGAGAAATGCCGAATAGGAAGTGCACTAATTGAAATTTGACTCCATGAATTAGTATTAAACTCAAATCTCTGCCACTTATCTGAAAATTTGGGTTCTATAAACCCATCTTTTTGGGAGCTTACATTAGGTACTGAAATACATCGATGATAATTATTGAGGATATTGGCCATATATTTGACAGGAAAATTGGGAATTAATCTGACTGTATTTTGCTTTTGGTGTTGCAGTGATGTGGATACAACAATGCTGGCTTGCGTTGCTTTCTCATGCCCTAATTTGCTGTCTCTGGAGATCTTTACATCTGTTACCTCTGGCAATAGAATCACTGGGTAATAATTTAACCTTTCAATGCAGTATTATATTTCTGTTTTCCGTGCATTTCACACATTCTTATATTTTTCATTTTTTCATAAATGTTTTCTAACAGTATTAGGAAATTCTGTTTCTATTACCTACATTCTCTGCATTTAACCATGTTGTATGGTGTGATAAAGCTGTAAGTTTATGCTTAATCTTGTTCAGTAAACACCTATAATTTTAGACATTTCCCAAATCTCAATGGAGGGAAGCTCATTGTCTTAATGTGAGTTTGAGGTTTATGGCTTATGCATTGACGCTTCACATGGAGTGGAAGTGACATCACACATCACATCGTGGGTTTGTCAATGATATATATGTGATTGTGCTCGCCGGTCTAGAAATATGTGTGAGTGGCATCTCATAATTTTTCAGCAGTAATATGATTTGCATTGTTGTTGTAAATGTTAGTAAGTTTCTGTGTGTTGCTCTCGTCTTTTGTATTTGTAGTTTTTGCTCTGATCTGAGTTTTTAAAGCCAAATAATCCTTGGCGACATAGATTACCTATTTTTTCTCAAGATTATAGTGTCTATGTAGTATTTCAACCAGAAGGAGATGAGATACAAACTTTTGTTCTAATGCAGGGAAGAATTAAGTCGTTTTATCTCTGAGAAAAGATGCCTGACCAGTCTTAAGATGGAAGGGTGTTGTAACCTTGGGGGTTTAATTTTTTCTTCTACCAGTCTGTCTACTCTCTGGCTCTCAGATCTTCACTCCCTCTCTAAGATGGTAATTCCTCTACATATTCAATGATCATTTCTATTATATGATCTGATCTCATGCTGCTCTACACTGGAATGCATTGTTTTGCATAGGTTTTTAACTGCCCCAACTTGAAGGAGGTATCCTTGGATTTTTCTCAGCAAGAAAATGATAGCACTGATCTAACCACTATTGTGAATGGTTTGGGAATAAGCTGCCCTAAGCTACAGAACATCCACATTGCCTCAACACGGCTTTCACATGCTGTAGTGCTTGCTCTTACCGCTTCAAATTTGAGGTTGGCAGTGTTTTTTTCACCATTGTTTTCTGCAAGTCCTTGAGTTTTATTATTATTATTATTATTATTATTATTATTATTATTATTATTATTATTTTGGGAGTAATTCAAACTTTATCTGCATGAAATAGTTGAATCAATGATAAAAATTCTGACAAATAAGATATCAATGCTTCTATCTTTAGGGGATTGCGAATGCTTTCTCTTGTGCTTGGATCTGAGATTACTGATGCATCAGTTGCAGCTATTGCTTCTAGCTACTCAAAGCTGGAATTGCTTGATCTGAGTGGGTACGTTTCAGGCCCTTGTTTTGGTATTTTCGATCTTAGGGGTACAGAGTTTGTTGAAGTAATGGTTATCTTAACCGAGCCCCTATATTTCCTGCTCACAATGTTGTGTGCTTTGTAACAAATGCTATTTCTGATTCGCTTTGGGTGTAACTACTTGAATATGAAAATTTGATGGATATTTCTCTAATTGGCTATTTTATTTGCTTCAGTAGATAAGTAAATGTTTCCTTGATGCTGTTTCTTTACATAGGTCAAATATCAGTGACAGTGGCATTGGAATGATTTGCAATGTCTTTCCAGAAACATTGTCGAAACTACTTCTTGCTCTTTGCCCCAACATAACTTCAAGTAATCTTCGAACTCTGCTCTGATGCTATCGCAGTTACTTGATTCAGTACATTTTTAACATATCCTTAATAATTTTATCTGTCTTGCAAATCTGTAGGTGGCATTCAATTTGCTGTTGCTCAACTGCCTTGTCTGGAACTCATGGACTGTGGAATGACCATATGTGATCCCAATTCAGAGATCTCTAATGAAGAGGACAATGATAGTGACTTGCAGAGAACTCCCAATGGCAAGTTGCAACTTATATACCAGAAGCTAATTATCAAACACAGCCGGTTGAAGAAGCTAAGCTTATGGGGTTGTTCTGCGTTGGATGTAAGCTTCTCTTGTATTAAGGATATTTTACTTTTTTCTCCTGCTCAAATATTATTTTGTTTTCGGAATATGACAAATTTTAACGCAGGCATTATATCTAAATTGCCCACAACTTAATGATTTGAACCTCAACTCTTGTAGAAATTTACATCCAGGTATGTTCCTCAAATCCCTCCCTAGAGGTGACCTTTTGAAAATATTGAAGCATTTTCCTTGAATTTGAGGTTAATTTTTTACTTGCTCTGACCACAGAGAGGTTGCTACTCGAGTGCCCCAATTTAAAAAGTGTGCATGCATCAGGCTGCCAAGACATGTTGGTCAAGGCCATTCATAATCAGGTAAACAACCTAATCTATCTCAGTTGTGATTCAAGAATAAAATGTCATCAATGTTCGACTACATTTTTAAGACAAGTATCTGTTATTTGTAACACTTTTCCACCTTTATAAAATATTATATATCCATCTGCTATGCAGAAGCAGATTTAATTTTATCTTTCCCCTGTAACTTCTCGAGTTTTATTTTAAGTATGGATTCCATTACCATAAATTGACTTTGGGTGTTCACTTGATTCAATATAAAGGATTATGCTACTGTTATCATCATTTCTGGGTTATTGAGATACGACATCCGTCGGTTACATTTCTTCAATCCATGCTAAACGACAAACATCTTAAAAGATTTCATCCGAAACTTGATTTACTACGATTAATAAAAATTTTGAGGCAATAAAATAATTACCCACAGCTTGATTTAATGCGTTTGACTAAGTTGAGGTGAATTATGAATGTATTGGCTCTCTGCCAAGCATCTGGAGTTTTTTTCCCACAGAATCTGTTTGGCTAACACAACTGAGCTTCAAATATTTTATGCAGGCCTGCTACGACTTTTCGGCTGTAGAAAATCATTTTCCCATCAAACGGCTTCCTGATGGATCCAAAAGAGTCCGCGTTCCATATTTATTCAGCCCTCAGGTGAAACTTCAACTTCTTGTAAAAGTGTGAAATACATTAGCTAACTCAATGTCTTCTGAATTTTCTTGGAAATTCTGCACATTAAACTATGTTCATATAATCACCCGTCCTTCTACTAGCTGTATTAATCTTAGAGAACAAACTAAACATTTACATACCTTAATGGACTTCATGTTTTTTTTTTCCATATGCCAGAGATTATATGAATTCTTGTTAGATATGTCTGTTTCTTGTAGGCCTCTGATATTCACTCTTCCATTTGCAGCCATGTGATGGGGAGGAACAGTTGAGGGCTAGGAAACACCACCGTGCTGTGATTTCGACATCATAAATTACATGCCTCGACAATGTTGTTACTCCAAAATTGGAGCATGTATCTGCTCGTTCCTTTCCAGAGGGTGTATGTTGCCTTCACAGTTCAAACTTCAAATTGTCTGTTAATTCCATAATTTTGTTTCTATTTGCAAATAAAAAACAAATATTACAAATAATGAAGTTTCAGACTGTCTAACAAGTGAAATTTAGCATTATGAACGCAAACTCTACCTATAATTTAAATGCAATATTGCTTGCATTCTATACATTATGAAAATAATTTTGTTGTGGATGAAATAAGAAGTGATCATATATTGCATATGCCTAATTATGAAGATATTAAAGGGATAAATTGAAATAGAAACACGATTGTAGCACATATATGATACTAACAATAACATGGCGTGGCATATGCAACCTAAGGTTAAATTAACATTTTTTATTATTTTGTTGTAAATATACAATTGATAAACTTGGTAACCGTGCTTGTTCGGCTGATGCCCAATTGATCTCGAGGTTAACGAGATTTCATCTTGATTTTTCAAGATCCAACTTTTAGGCTATCTCTGCTCTTAAAATGGTTTGATTCTTAGTTTTTCCAATTGAATTGACTGTAATTACTAGATCGCTTGCCAATGGTATGTTCCGAGTTTGGTTAGATAATGCAAGATGAAAGATTCAATGTAGTTTTATACAGATACCATCAGAAGATATAATCATAATTGGAAGTAAGTCATTATAATTCAAGAGGACGTATAATTTATTGACTTAGGCAACAAGGATTGTTCTCTATCGTGAACTAATATCACTTGCCAACTAGGTCAATTTGAAGCAAGAATGGTTGAGAATATATTACGTAACTTAGGGGACAAGGGGCGCCGGAATGACCTCACTTCCCGGAGGCTGTGGTTGCGAACATCTTAGTTGTATTGAATCAAGTAACGGTTAACTAGACAAGGAGATTTAATGGGGTCGATTCCACATTTTTGTACTAGGCCTCCCCTCTATGTCTAAACAAAAATGAGCACAGAGTAAATGCCACATCGAATATGCACATGATATTGCTCCCAATCTGTACTCCCTACGCCATATTAACAAATAAAATGCACAGTAAAAAGAGCTTCAAAACACACTTAATTATTACATAAAAAGTATCTGAATAATATGACATTATTAAACAAAAATAATTAATAATAAACAAGGTAGACAAACCAAGTATTGCGTTCGAAGAATTATTGTCTGTGTCCACACCATATGAATACTTAACATTAATTAAGTGGAATTACATATGTAATTAATTGAAAATGGTACTACAGACAGAATCCAGCATCTGCTCCATCCATTTTGTGTTTGTCTTCGCTTTGCCTTTTTCAGATCAATGCCACAAAGATCGAAAGAGCAGACGATATGAAATTTACCAATTTAGCTTTGGTTCTTGCATTTTTCCATGGCTCTGGGTGCTGAAACTCAAAAATAACGACTTAATCAATAGGTCGCTAATAAAATAGTGATATAGTAAGTCGGGAGTAAGATTCAACTCGAGGTTGAGGATCGACTATATACTAACCGAGTCCTATTGCCTCCGTTCCCTTCATAATTCGCAAGCGCTTGCATGATTCAACAAACATTCTGCATGATTTGTATCAAATAACTCGGAGAATGTTATCACGGCGCATAATGAAATATCGAGTAAGTAAGTAATATAATATATTAGATCAACAGACATATCGATCGTTATAGAAAGACGTGAAAACTTACTTCCATGGAACATCACCAACAAGCATCCAATCACCATCCTTGTCTTCATAAGTAGGAACATAGTCAGAATCATTTAAAAGATCAATAAGTTTGCTCTCATTCATGAAGTCCATCATTCCTAAGGATCAATTCGGACATATATACAACGTTGTTAATTCCATGAAGAGAGAAAATTTCATGTTCATGAAAGATTAAGCCATTTTTCCCTTAGCATATCTTGTGGAGTAAATATGTGTACCTATATTTCACAAACATACATACAATGTTTATTTCGCGTAAAAGAGATAAATATTACTTATAAAACATCCTACTTATATACAACGGAAATAACTCCTCCAAAACACGATATAATACAAGATTCAGCCTGTGTTTGATCTCATTTCTTAAAACTCATTTTTGACCACACATTTCATAATATCCACAATTTTTGTCAAACGCATTTGATCAACTTTTATTAAAATTTATTAAAAATTTGATTTTTAGCAAAACCAAATAAGGGCCGAGTATATATAAAATTTTCTAGACCATCGGTTTCTTTCTTTTAATCTAACTTTTTAAATTTCTAACAAGATTTTAGTCGTGAAACTAGGCCACAACGAATCCGTGTATTGGCTCCACTACTATCTACATATACGTGAGGGGGAATGTTGAAAATAAGTTATAAGTAAACGAATTCATCTTTCTACAATAAATATTATGAACTTTTAAGCAAAATGGTTCATCAAGGAATTTATCCATATTAATTTTATGAATTACCAATTGTAAAGGATCTGAACATCTTGCCCAAGGCATCAAAAAGCTCTTGATAAGTGGTGTACTTCTTCAAATCTACTTTCCGAAGATAAGGCGCGCCATCCATGCTAACCTTCACAAAGGCGGCGCCACTCATCCCCGCCTTGTCGGTTGTCTCCTCAGACTCATTCTTTTGAACCGCCATAATATTTTTCCGGAAGGACCGAACCGGTGGCCACCCCACAACCTGTGCCCTAAACTTTCATTTGGTTAGTATAACTCACTTATTTTCAAAGCCATGGTACCTGTAAACCTTAATTTGCAGAATACTAAAGGAATGTTTGTTGATTTTGATGTATATTAATTCTCTTGGCTTTTAATTCTAGTAAACAAAAAAGATAAAAAATAAGAAGAACGAAAATTACTCTAATAAAACGTATGATATACTCGACTTGACCGTGTTAAACAAAATTAACACAGTCCCGAGTTCAGATCTCGTGATGTTGTCCCGTAGTTTAGTACTACATACCAAACATGCGAGAACGAGAAAAGAAAAGTAAGTTTACTTGGCAGGAGTCTTTTCCTTGTGCAAATTTTTGTCTTTCTGATCATCAGTTTGATCCATCCCAGAAAAAATTAGCTTCAAACCCACAGTTTCTGTAAACCCTCTTTTTCCATTAGAATTCAGGGTGAGATTTTTGCCCATAATTTCTTCATCAGTTCCAGGTAACCCTAGCCTCAGTTCAGTCTCTTTCAAATTTAACTTTTCCTTATTCGCCATTTTCATTACTCCAACTTCCATGGCTTGATCTTCTTCTAGGGTTTTAATCTTCTTCTTGATCAGTTGTTGAATTTCTAGGGTGTAAGAAAAGTGGATAGATTAATAGTGTGTTTAGTTTGGTAATAACAATAATGGAGTCCAAGAGAAGGATAATTTGAATGAGGAGAGAGAGTATATGTTATGTACAAAGGTGACACGTGGACCAATGAGTGTGCTGGATATTCAATCTTGCTGGAATGGGTATTGACATGGTGACAGTAGCCTACATTCAATGATTCATGCTTGGAATTTTGGTGTGCCCTCTTTCACTTTACCCTTACCTCTCTCTACTCATTCTCTTTCTAAATTTAATTTCAATGTTTGTTTAGTACACAGTATTATTCTATTTTCTTATTTGTAACAATTCTTCGACGCGCATTGATGAGCACGTTTTGATAGTTTTCGAAAAGCTGGTCTAGACCGGCCAATTCATCCGAAGAGGTGTAGTTAATCGGATTGCAAATAAACCGGTTAACTAATATTTTTCTCCTCTTTGAACTGACATTTGTTTTCTAGTTAGTTATGATCATCGGATGGAAATAAAATTTTGACTTATTGGAAAAAAACGGTTAAAGTAACGCTATTCATCTAAGAGTTTAGATAATCATCAATTTCTGTGTCGGTAGAATCACTGTCATGTTATCCAATGAATTTTGAAAACATTTTTATTCACTTTTAAATTTGAACAATATGACATTGCCACGTGGATCGATAATCATTTAGACTAAATAAATATTATTATTCAAAAGTATAGAGATCATAGCCGGATCTTGAAATTTTGATCATGGAAAAAATTGAATCTTGTACCAAGAATATTTTTCAACCTCAAAATCCCTCTTTGACCTTGATGAATATATGTTTTTTTTTTCTCTCTCTCTCCCTCCCTCCCTCATATTGTGTGGAACTCCCTCAAAAGTACCAACAACTTGTATGTATACTCATCTCCACATTTGTATTGAATATAGGATTTTCATGGGTTTCAAAGGTCAAAACGCGCTGCAAAATACATCTAAGCGGCGCCGCAACGCCTCTACTCTGTATTGCACAAATTGATGGCACCTCTACACCATGATGGTGGCGATGTCGACACTGCACTTCCTTCGATATTTTTATCATAATTTTATCTCTCGATATCCAATTGAGTCGACTCAAATTGAATTGTAAAGATAATTTAAATGACTACAACTTTATTTGAAATAACTTTTTTTTTCCCAATTCGAACGTTTACTAGGTCAAAAATGGGTTTCAATCTCCGACTAAAAATCAGGAATATCATTGTGATGTCGAAAATTGATTTGTGAAAATATTTTGGCCATATTTCACTCCTTTTAACTTATAATTGCATCCAATTAGCTGCTATCATTCTCGAATTTTCATCGTGAGTTTCAGCACAACTTTTGAGTATTTATACTTTATTCCCAAACTTTGGATCTGGCTCATTTTTTCGTCAATTTTCACTTCTTTCTTTCAATTCCACTTCATTTCATCAAGTTTCACCTAACAAACGAAATATACAATAAATTATGCTATAAATGTTGAAAAAAACTACTAAATGTTTATATTTTTAAGTCCAAACGAGCTTATAGTATTTTATCAACCCAAAATTGGATTAGATAACCAACTGGCTATTGGCTTCTTTTCTTAAAAGGCAACATTTTGTATATTAAAATTTAAGTTATATAACTTAAATTATTAAAAAATTGTATCTAATAAAATCTAAATTTATTTAATTATTTTAATGAATTACCTAAATATATGTGCGTGAGGGTTGCTGCTTGTATAAAAGGAATCAACAGAAATGTACATAATAGGAGGATGACTGATTTTTTTATTTTTTTTTTCCAATATCTTAGGCTCACATTATGTGAATTTTCTGGCAGAATTCTGATTTAATACAAATGAATTAAACCTATCTGCATAAGCCCATAGGTTGGAAATGAGGGAGGGGTGGGACCCAAAATATAAGAGGCATGTCATGTGATAAGATATAATGGGGCCCTCTTGAAAGTGGGCATGTGAATCTGTTGGAGGATGTCAAACCTATTCCATGTGCGCCGCTGCAGGGTATCCCACTTCCTCCCCCACCCCACCCCACCATTTCCTACCCTACCCTTTCCTTTCTTTATTACCATGCAGTTAGTTCATGCGTATGATTGTGAAACGATTATTCACCTAAGAGAAATTTATTTATAATATAATCTGTTTATAAAAACTTTCTAAACAAGCTCGACGTTCATTTAGTGAAAAATTCAAAGTTTTCTATCGTTGTTTATCAATTTACTTGCTATACTCAAGTTAATTGAGTCTTCGTAGAATTATTCGGATTGATCCCTCGGGATCAGTATTACTTGAATTAGAGATATATCAAAGAGTTAGTCTAGAGTACTAGCTGCACATTTAAAAAAAATCCATTTTAATCAGTTGTTTGACATTTATATTTTCTATTAATGACATGATCATAAAAATTACATAATACTGAATAATATTAAGTGGGAATTACACGAATTAAATGCTTTTAAAATCTCAATTCAAATTTAAGAGTTGAGGCACAATGTATTGGTTTTGGGTTTGGATTATTCGATGTTGCATTTGCTTGGCATGTGTGGTGGGATCACAACGGCGATTTCCAATAGTCTTCTGAACTTTTCTCTATCGATTTGCTGTGGTTTTTTGTGCTAATTTTGCGGCATGTTTTGTGTTGATTTTTGAACTGGTGGTAAAGGCGGTGGTAGTGTGCAGCGGTGGTGGTTACGATGGGTATGTAGATTTTTTGGTGGGGGTTGTGGTTGTGTGTCAGCCCCTTGAAGGTCGACATGCGCAATGACTTGATTCCTTGCACTCATGTCGGGAAATTGCGGGATGATGTGTTGATGGTGCACACTTTGGATTCGGAGGATCACCTCTCCATCTGAGTTCTTTGGGGATG
>CAIGRH010285870.1:0-10732 GCA_903798295.1 Fraxinus nigra | reverse complement strand
AAAAACAAAAAAAATCTGACCTGAAACGGTTGGTTCTTAGGTTATTTGAACGAATTTTAGTTTTTCATTTTTGACCTACATCTAGTTCTATTTTTTTTTTATGGTTGAGCTGGCCAATTCGATCAAGTTTGACGATATTGGAAAAAAAGAGTGAATAGACAAGTTCTGTAATATTATCTTGCATCTATATTAATATGTTTGATATAACAACATCTCGAAAAATTATTGTCCCCCATTGTTTCATAATGTAGTTTATGATTGAGATATAAAGTATGAACTAATTAGAATCGTCTAAGTGATTGGAAGGTTGAAATAAAGTTCATCAAGTCACTTTTAGAAATAGCAAGAGGTAATAAAAAAATGAAACGTTTCTGTCACGGATGATAATTTTTCATTATTTCTTCACTTTGTTACCGTAATTATTATTTTTGCTAAATTTAGTAAAGGTTTTTCTTGCAATGAATTTCATCAATCATCATTCAACATAAAAAAATTACCACCACTTGAAAAGTGATATCATAAAGTAGCGTTAGGTGACCACTTTTCTTAAAGAAATATTGGAAAATCTTGTGCTGTCATATTCAAATAAAAGTATTTTTAAACATTTTTGTCATTTGACAGTGCTAACATGAAAGCATAAAGACTTATTTACCTCGACTTGATCACCAACGTTAACAACAATAGCATTCGGAACAATCCGAACTTTATACCATTTATCATCTTTAAGGGCTTGTAGACCTTCAACTTCTTTATCTTGCAAGAGATAAGTCATTGCAGATGCATCTCCATGTGCTTTGGCAGCAAGAACAAGATCAGGTGTAGGGCATGGAGGATATAAGTTGAATCTTGCAAGAGCTATTGGATTCTCTCCATACTGTTTTAAGAAACAGTCTTCTTCCAAACCCAGTGATTTTGCCATGGCCTTGAACAAAATTTCATTAACACTCTCTAATTTGGCTGTAAGATCTAGCAAAATTTGCCTACAAAATTTTCAAATATAATTAGAAATAGTTAAACTTGCAATATTCTTCTTCTACTACTATCTATCTGAGTTAAGAATAATGTATGAAAGTGTCATTGTTGGCATATCAATAATCTTGCAATATTTACCTAAAATTTGTAGGGTTTTCAGGCCACACTTTCATCTTCCTCTTGTTCTCAGGCTTCACATTGAGATACAATCTGTCATTCCAATCAAGTGTTTGATTCTCAGAGTATACGGTGTCGTTTCCATAGCCATCAATATCATCAACATCTCTTGCATATTTCTTCTTCTCTTCCATCGGAAGTTCGAAAAATTTCCTGGTCACATCATGTACTTCATCAAGAAATGAAGTATCTATCCCATGATTTATTGCCTGAAAAACCAAGATTTTGTGTTACGAATTTCAATTAAACATTTAAAAATTAATATCCTGTGCCCAAATATAATAAAAAAGATCCAAAAGTTGTGTTCAAAGGCCATTTAGGTAGTAACTAGCTAGGTAGTCTCTAGGTTCTGTCAAATCATCATTATTCATAGGGCCGGATGATCAAATTGTGACAAAATTTAGTTTGCGAACCTGAAAGTACCCACAGGAGCTAAAACCAAGTCTTAGTTTTTTTAGTTCTTCTTCAGCTTCAGGTGTTGAAGAATTCAGAAGGCTGAGATCAAGAACTGGAATATCAAGATATGGAAGCTCAGAGGCGGAGCCTCCAAGGCCTTCTTTGCGGATATATTTCTCCGGCGGCGCACTAGTGCTTATGGCCAGTTCTTCGACTGCTTTGGCAGGTAAAGGGGCGGTGGCGGAAGCGACTGCAGCCATTTCCTCTCTGTTTTAATGGTGAAAATGAGTGAGTAATTGCAGACAACGAGACGGCATTTAAATAGGTAAGTTTCCACTGTATGCGAACAAAATGGGTTTTTGGTTAGGTGTATAGATCAATCGTACTAGGCAAGTTCGGTGCGATGAGTTTGATCGAGAAAGTGTTTGCAGGAGATTTGAACTCTTGACTTTCGATCTCTGCGTTCACCTGCTCCACCAACTCAATCACACCCGAACGGATAACTTTAAACTTTTTAATCCAATTAAAAGACGTATTTATTTGTCAATCAAATAACAAGAAAGTTAATTTTTTTTCATTAATAAGATATCATGAGCAAGTCTTCCAATAATACATTAAGGCTCCGTTTGGTAGGTCGAATTTTCCATTGAAAATAGGGAAAATATTTTCCAACTTTCTAAATTTTTCATATTTTCGAAGAAAATAAATTCTTCATATTTTGGTGAGAAATTATTTTCCAGATTTTTTTTTTGGTAATTAGAACAAATTTTAGACACAATGGTAAAAAAAAAACTCACTTTTATTAACAGTCAAACGGATTCCAAATTTTCAACATTTTCCATAGAAAATTATATCAATCAAATACAATTAATTACAATTCTCAATAAAACAATTTCTAAGAAAATCTTTTCCTTGTAAAACATTTTTTTTTCATCAATTTTTCACCTTACGATCAAACGGACTCTAAGTTCTTGTTGGGTCCCAATTTTTTTTTTAAAATACATTTTCTCACTTATTTTTAATTACATATTTTTCAATAAAATAATATTACACATAAATTCAAAAAAATTCTATTTTTAACAATACATTTTACGTAAATCACTATTCCAAAATGCGTTTTTGATTAAAAAAAAAATAAAGCTCAAACATGCATTGAATTAGTTCATTAACGTAGATCGAAAAGTAGATAAATTATGAACTTAAAATAACTTTTAAATAATGAAAATAAAGAAATGAGTTAATTCAACGCGATCATAATTTTATTCTTGATAATTGAAGCCTGTGATTTTTAAACCCTTGATTTTCTTTTCATTTTTAAAGTCCAAACTTCAATTTCAAAGTTTGGACCTTTTGCTATGGAACAGTTAAATGTCATCATAGAAAATTATACATGGTGACGCGTAATAATTTGAATTTGAGTAGATATAAGATAAAGTTGAAAATTCCACACATAAAAGATGTCACATTTGAAAGTGTATCAATTTATTTCGTTGATGCTAATTTATTATTGTCGATTTTATTTATTTATTTTTTATTATTATTATTATTTTCTAGTAATACTACAAGAACCACGGGTGTGAATTTTGGACTTTTTAGTCCAAGTATCAAATTATTCGAAGTTTGTAATATAATATATAGTACATTAATCTAGATGTCTCTAGAAAATATTCATTGTATTCAATAGTTAGTTTGAAAGTCATTAGAAATCAAAGAGATGTTGTACTCAACGTATGATGACGAGAAGTATGACTAGAACAAATAATAAGTTTATTTTTATTGCTCAATTTCCCCTTCTAAATCTGTATTAATTTTATATTGCTTATTAATGAAACATGTCACTTATAGTGGTTTGAGTTCGGATATTTGGTCTCCTAACCCCATGAGTTTCTTGAAGTTTGGCCTACACGAAAACAAATCATTTTTAAAATGGTGATTAGCACATAACGTCCACAGTTTTTATTGTTATTGTGGAAAACGTTTTCACCTTTCATTTTTTTTTACATTTTCACCTTTATTTTCACATTTCATTGGCCAAAAAGTCATTTTCTTCTATTTTTTCAATTAAAATTATGAAACGACAAATATACCCATCTTTAAATAAAACAAAAAGAAAAAAAAATTAATTGTAATCATAGTCCAATTTTTAAAAAAAGCTCAAATAAGTCACAAAAAATTATTAAAAGGGTAATTAGTACACTTCTATTTAAATAAAAAAAATATTTTTTTAATTTCTAATTCTTTTATAAGTTATTTGGGACTCATTTACATTTTAAAAATTTTTCAAAATTTTGAAATTTTGAAATAATTTTAATTGGGACTCGTTTGCATTTTTTTAAAAAACTTGGGACTATGATTTCATTTAATTCTTTAGCTTTTATTTAAATAGGAGGTTATATTCGTTATTTTATAGCTTCTTATTGAAAAATTGGATAAAAATAGATAGAAATAATGGTTTGCGCAATCACATGTGTAATTAAGGGTGAAAATGAAAAAAAAAAAATGAAAGGTAGTGACTTTTTCGCAATAGCGATGAAAGATATGGACATTATGTACTAATTATTTTTTTAATAATTTATTTGTGATTTATTTGCGCTTTTTTTAAAAAATTTGGGACTGTAGTTGCAACTAATTTTTTTCTTTTTCTTTTGTTTTATTTAAATATAGGGGTATATTCGTCTTTTCATAATTTTTATCGAGAAAATAGGTGAAAACGATTTTTTATGCAATAAAAGGTGAAAATAAAGAGTGAAAATGCCAAAAAAATGAAAGGCATGGACGTTTTTCACAATAACAATGAAAGATGGGAACGTTATGTGCTAATTACCCTTCCAAAAACTTTATCTTTTATTTAGAAGTTGGTCAAATAATGATGTGAGAGCTTACAAGTGGAAGTGTGCGTGTTAGCAAAACAATTATTTGGATGGTAAGAGTGTTAAAAAAATAACTCATTTTTCTTTATGCTTTTGTCCCCCTTTTATCTATGTTATTCACTTTGGAGCTAAGTTACATAAGTTTCACTCCGTGTGCTTGTGTTGATCCCGAAAAGTGACCCAAACACTTGGCTAATAGGATACGATTTCCACGTAAGCTCTTTCATGTGCATGGTAACACACTGTTAGTTGCTCGTGGTTTTTTTCGGTGGGGGTGGAAGCATCCGCAAGCACTCCGTCCGTCAAGTTAATGAATTGATAAATTGGATTTCGAAGGTGCAGTGGTGATCACCGGAACCTGGTTCTCAATGCAAAATGTGTGTATGTATAAATATAAGGCAAAGATCATCTCTTTCATTTCTCTTCCTAGAACTGCCCCTTTTTTTAGTGTAGGTGTATGTGTTTATAATGAGAGGAGATAAAAGAAGAGCCGTTGGATGTAGAGCACATGACTTTGAATCTAGGACGAACTGTCCTTAGGTGTCAATCCGTCAATCCATAGGTGGACAATTTAATTAATGCCCACTGACATAGTAATGTATGACTTGATGTTATGAGGTCTTCCACGCTCCATTAATCAGTCTCAAAGATTTAATTCTTGAGATCTTCCCATAAAAGATCTCCTAGTACATATGGTCGAAGTGGAGCGGTTGTCGACGGGAGTGGTAATCGCGTTTTGGGTTCCACTTCGGACGTAGTTTTAGTGAGCAATATTTGAACAATCCGTTTGAGTTGTGACGAAATAATGCGGAGTACGGGCCTTACCATTCATCGTGAGACGGATGAATCCAGATCGTCCGCCACCTGAAGGATGAATCCAGTTCGTCTGTCGCCACGTGACAAAGTGATGTGGAGTGTGGGCCTTAGCATCCATTGTGAGACGGATCAGTCCAATCCATCGTTAGGTGACGGATGAGTCCAGTTCATCCACCACGTGGTTATGGATTCTGTTTGTCTATCCTGTCATTGGTACATGGTGGATGACGTGGGAGATGACAAGAGAATTCGTAACAATTGTCACTCAAGTCCATGAATGGATATTCATATAATGCGTGGACTTTGTTGATGTGACCATTTAAAAGGAGTATTACTTTTGTGGGGTATAGGCCTGGGTGGTAGTTTCCTAACTGAAAGATCGCCAACGGTCGCAACTTTCGAGGAAAGTTGTGGCCGAGGTGAAGTTCTAGTAGAAGCACAAAACCATGAGTGACTGCAACGTTTAAAGAAAGCTGTAGCAAAAGCGATTTCCTAGCAAGAGGATGAAGCCCTGCAGGTGCAACTTTTAAAGAAAGTTGTAGCATAAGTGAAGTCTTAGCAGGAGGACAAATTGCTGAGTGATTGTGACTTTTTAAGAAAGTTGTAGCAGAAGCGAAGTCCTAGCAGGAGGACGAAACTCGAGTGATTGCAATGTTTAAAGAAAATAGTAGCAAAAACGAAGTCCTAGAAGGAGGAAAAAGCCCTAAGTGATTGCAACTTTTAACGAAAGTTGTAGTAGAAAGGAAGTCCTAGGAAGAGGACAGAGTCGTGAATGATTGCAACTTTTAAAGAAAGTGGTAGCAAAAGGAAAGTCCTAGCAAGATGACAAAGCCCTGAGTTATTGTAACTTTTAAAGAAAGTTGTAGCAGACGCGAAGTCCTAGCACGAGGACAAAGCCCCGAGTGATTGTAACTTTTAAAGAAAGTAGTAGCAGNAGAAGGAGGAAAAAGCCCTAAGTGATTGCAACTTTTAACGAAAGTTGTAGTAGAAAGGAAGTCCTAGGAAGAGGACAGAGTCGTGAATGATTGCAACTTTTAAAGAAAGTGGTAGCAAAAGGAAAGTCCTAGCAAGATGACAAAGCCCTGAGTTATTGTAACTTTTAAAGAAAGTTGTAGCAGACGCGAAGTCCTAGCACGAGGACAAAGCCCCGAGTGATTGTAACTTTTAAAGAAAGTAGTAGCAGAAAGGAAGTCCTAGGAAGAGGACGGAAACTTGAGTGATTGCAACTTTTAAAGAAAGTAGTAGCAGAAAGGAAGTCCTAGGAAGAGGACGGAGACTTGAGTGATTGCAACTTTTAAATAAAGTTGTAGCAGAAACAAAGTCCTAGTAGGAGGACGAAGCCTTGAATGATTGCAACTTTTAAAGAAAGTTGTAGCAAAAATGAAGTCTTAGCATCATGACGAAGTACGTAGTGATTGAAACTTTTAAAGAAAGTGGTGGTAGAAGAGAAGTCCTAGCAGGACGATAAGCCTGAGTAATTGTAGCATTTAAAGAAAGCTGTAGCGGAAGCGAGGTCCTAACAGGAAGACGAAGCTCCGAGTGATTGCGATTTTTAAATAAAGTTGTAGCATAGCGAAGTCCTAGCAGAATGACGAAGCCCTGAGTGATTGCAACTTTTAAAAAAATTTGTATCAGAAACAAAGTCCTAGTAGGAGGAAGAAGCACTGAGTTATTGCAACTTTTAAATAAAATGTTAGTAGAAACGAAGTCCTAGCAGGAGGACGAACCCCCCGAGTGATTGTAACTTTTAAAGAAAGCTCTAGCAGAAGTGAAGTTAGGAGGATGAAACCCTGATTGATTGCAACTTTTAAAGAAAGTTGTAGCAGGGGCGAAATCCTAAGTGATTGGACAACCTAGGGTTATATGTTAATAATTTGAAAACTTTTGCGTTTTCCCAAGGAAATTTTGGTAGGCATCGCTTGCTTCCAAGATATGCTTCTCAATTAATAAATGGTAATCACGACGATGGCCGCGTGAGCTCGATGCTACGCATTTTTTCATACGCATAATACAAGCTGCTTCATCATAGTTGTTCATCAAGCGATGTTTGAATTCAACGATACTGATGTGCTAAAAATAAAGATGGTGAGGATGGGATCAGCATTCATCTAATGGTTGAGGCTCGTTGACATCACCTATATAAGGCCAAACTCCTCATTTGTTTTCTGTTTCTTCGCAAAATATCATCTTTGCAACCCTTCTTTTCAACGGTATTCTTTGATAACTCACGGTGACCATTTCACTCAAAAACCTAATGGTTTTGTTGATCCATTTTAAGGGTGTATTTAATGGTTTTGTTGACTTCTTCAACTTGTCCATTTTCTTGGGAATGATGAGGTGCTGAAAAATGTTTCTTAATTCTAAGCTCGTTACAAAGATCTCTAACATTCTTATTGTCGAACTGTTTACTGTTATCCAACATGATAGAATGGAAAATACCGAATCTGCATATGATATTCTTCCAAATAAACTTGGAAGTGTTTGCGTCAATTATCTTGGCCAAGGGCTCTACTTCAACCCATTCAGTAAAGTAATCGATTGCGACAATGGCGAAGCAAGCATTCCCTTTCTTCTTGGTAATAGTCCTATGAAATCAACCCCCCACTTGGCAACGACCATAGGCTCAATATCACCGTGAGCTCTTGTGACGGCTGTATTTGCACATAGAAGAAACGCTGGAACTTGTCACAGTGTTCACAAACTGTATCAAGTCTTTTTTTAGGGTGGGTCGTAGTATCCCTACCTAAGTACCTTATATGCCAGTGTTGGCTAGTAACTAATTCACTATATAGCTAGCCAAGGATGGATCGTTAGCCTTGATAGTATAATTATTCTGTGCATTATGGGATTGCCTCCTACATGCAGTCCTCTAATAATCGTGTCAATCTATTGAACATGCATGTTCTCAGTTGCGACGGGATGGTCTCTCCTTTGTCGTTGTCTACCTTTAAGCCCATCCCAATCGTCATTTACCCCATGTCAAGGTAAGTGTCGCCTCATCTCACCTTTTCTTGGCGAGGTCGGCCTTGTAACACCATTATGAAGGTAACTCCCCTCTCCTATGGGGATTGCTCTATTCCACGGAGCGGGAAGCCTCCTGGCATTCGCTCGTATTATGGCCATAGAAACGGTGGAAAGTAAAATAGGATCACACCTCCTTAGAGGTCCAATTTCTAGGTCCTCCTCCTCTTCATCTATTTATGGGGTTAGAGCGTCTCCTAGATGCTCTGATTCCCATGTTACCACCTGATCCAATATTTTCGTAAGCTAACGTAGGTACAACATTCAAATTCGTTGTGGCCAACGTATGTCCTGAAGTGGGGGCTACGGTGTGCCCTGCTTGAGTCCATTGTTTGTTTACCAAATGCGAGTAGGCCCTCTCTCCATCTGCCTTTAGGGAGGAAAGTCCCTTTGCTAACCTATTTCGATGGTCAATCATCTGTTCATTGAAAATCTCAATTCTTATCATAAGTAGTAGGGTTTTTACTTCGAACGTCTTTCCAAAATAGCATATTCATACTCAGTCCTCTTTTCAGAGCTGAAAGGGCTTCTTTTCCGTAACTTGTTCACAATAAGTTATTTCATTAGTGAAACGAGCTAGGTAATTTTTCAGTATTTCCCCTACTGCTTGCCTCATATATTGGAGGCGCGGATCGGTGCTTCTCCCTCTTTTTAAACATATATTGGTTCAAAAATACCTTTTTGAGGTCGAATCAGCTTCTGATGCTAAGTGGTGTTAACCTGCCATACCACACTTCGGCTACTCTACGCAATGTTAAGTGAAAAGCTATGCACTTCAAAGCGTGTGATGCGCCTCTGAGACTCATCTATGTTTTATATTTATTGTAGGGTTTCTTAAGGTCACATTTTCCCTCACATTTAGGAATTTTAGGAGGCACAAAATTATGAGGCATGGAAAAACTACGAAATTTTTTGGAAAAGGAAAGGTTGTCTTAATTGTAATCGAGCTCATAGGACCAGCATGGTCCATCATAATCATTTTCATCTGCTGACTAACGAGGCGAGGACTGCGATAACTCTCCTTGATTCCCTAGTTCATTAGTCCTTGCATCTCTTGCATGTTCCTAGATGGAGAAGCCTAAGCTATTTAGCTTTGTGTTTGTTCTTGCGATCGGGTTGTTTGATGGGTGGATTGATTCCTATCCTTAGGTATTCGTCCAATTCGATCAAACACGCTGACGAACCTTTAGGACCATTCTTCATAATCAGGGGGCAAGTTGTCCTCTCCGATCTGAGCGTTATTGATAGGGTGCCGGAGGCGTAGTTGGAAGAGACATCTACCCTCACTTCCCTTTCCATTGTAGCCTCTCTTTGTCGTCTTGAATGGGTTCTGTGCCTTTGCCATACTTCTGCCTGGTGTTAGTCGTAGACTGATTTGTGGGGTACGCTGAGGCATTTGAAAGCCTCTTTGATTTTGGGCTTGCATGAAGAGTTCATGCATAGCCACATTTTGGGCTGCAATGCTTCTCATGTTGGTAGCCATATAAGATATCTCAACAGTTAATCGTGCCGCAGTTTTTCGCCCCTACGATGGGAGTGGTAAGGCCTTTGGTGGGTAACAGTTTTTTGAAGGATCTCTTCTTTAGAGACCTCCCTTACTCTCCTCGGATTTACATTTTCATGGCTTGAACTCATTGTTTTTGGGCTCACACACTTTCTTTCAAGAGGTAATTGGTGAAAATTCCTCTGCTTGTTCTTTTTTCAAGAACAACTCATTTTTCAAGGGTGAGATCAACTGGATATTCCAGTAAGCTTTTCCTTTACATGGATACTCGTGGTTATAGTAACGAATTTCCCAACATACAGCCAATCTGTTGACCCCGAAAAGTGACCCAAATATGTGGCCAACAGGATATAACTTCCACGTAAGTTTTTCCCTACGCATGGTAATCTGTTGACCCCGACAAGTGACCCAAACATGTGGCCAATAGGATATGACTTCCACGTAAGCTCTTTCCTGTGCGTAGTAACATACCGTTAGTTGCTCGTGGCATTTTCCAGTGGGGATAGAAGTGGTCGCGAACACTTCGATGATGAAGTTAGTCAGTTGATAAATTGGATTTCAGGTGTCCGATGGTGATCACCGGAACCTGGTCCTCAATGCAAAATGTGTGTTTGTATAAATATAAGGCAAATATCATCTCCTTCCTTTCTCTTCTTGGATCCGCCTTTTTAAAGTGTAGGTGTATGTGTTTATAATGAAAAGAGATAAGAGAAGAACCGTTGGATGTGGAGCACATGACTTTAAATCTAGGGTGGACTGTCCTTATGTGTCAATCTGTCAATCCATAGGTGGGCAGTTTAATTAATGCCCACTGACATAGTAATTTATGAATTGACATTTTAGGGTATAGATTTGATTATTAAGATCTTTCCATAAAAGATCTCATAGTCTACGAGGTTGAAGTGTAGTTTTTATATTTATTTGAAGCTCTAAATTATGATATTTTATTGTCCTTTGAATAAAATTCTACCTAATT
>CAIGRH010285867.1:0-10895 GCA_903798295.1 Fraxinus nigra | reverse complement strand
TACAATAGTAAAAAAAATTTATCATTTTTATTAACAATTTTCATGAAAAATAAAGTCAAACGAACACCAAACTTTCAACAATTTTCAGGTGGAAAATTATATCAATCAAACACAATTAATTGTAATTCTTAGTAAAATAATTTTTAAGCAATTTAATTCCCCGATATTCATTTTTTTCACCCGTTTTCGACATTTGAAATCAAACGGACCCAAATTAAAGTTAGGTGACCCCAGGGGCGGACCCACCACCTGGCCGCTGCCCCCGCGGCTGCTCGTGCTGGGTCCGTCGGAAGCTTCAAGCCGTCCACCGGAGCCGGGAAGAAGGCGCTACTGGACCGTGGATGCGTAGACTGGAGTTGGGACTGGAAGCAGGAGCCTGGGAATTTGTTTGGGCCTCATTTAAAAAAAAGGCCTGATAAATGAGCCCAAATGCCCAATCCATGGCCATGAATTCTATTACCCAAATTCCAATGGCCCAATAGCCACAAAACCAATTAACCGGTTGAGAGAGGGAGTAGGGAGACTGGGAGAGTTGGAGACAGGAGACGACGAGGAGGGCGAAATTAATTTGGGTTGTGGCTGTGAATTTTTTATGCCGTCAACTCGGATGACGGTGGTCGATGGATGGTCTAGCATCTTCCAGGATGGTGCTGTGGCTGCGTAATAGATGGAAGCTGGACCTGGACTTCCGGCTTCGTCTTTGCTTCTGCCTTTCTACCTTGCTAAGGTATTTATGCCTATTTCCTTCCTATTTGCTAGTGCTAGTGTCTAGTGCTATACGCCTATACTGCTATTTGCTATTTGAGAATCTATGGATTTTTGAGTGTATACAGTACACTGACCACTGTATTTATGTTTTTATTCTTTTTTTTTTTCGTTTTTGTTAATTTGTGAATTATGACTTTTGAGAAATGAGAAATTATTTTATATTGTTGTTTTGAATTGTGTATTGTGAAATGTGAATTGTGATTTGGGAATTTAGGGTTTTAGGAAATTACGATTTAGGGTTCTTAGTATTAATCGGTCAACGGTGATCGGCTCCGCCCTAGCTGAACCAAATTCCTGGATTCGCCCCTGGGTGACCCAACTAAAATTTTATTTAAAGTTCAACAATCAAAATTAGGGCCCATTTGATTCACCCAAATTTTCCATGGAAAACAAATTTCAACTTCCACTTTGCCTTGTTTGATACACTTTTGTTTTTCATGGAATTCAGTTTCTTGGTTTGGCTCACACGGTCACCTTTTCCTTGGTTTTGTGGAAATTGATTTTCCAATTTTTTTTAAAATTGGAAAAAATTCTAGACACAATGGTAAAAAAAATTATCACTTTTATTGACAATTTCTATGTAAAACAAAATCAAACAAATGATATTCGATATGATAATTTTTTTAATTTTTTTTGTTTTTTGGTAATTGGGACAAATTCTAGACTCAATAGTAAAAAAATTATCACTTTGGACAATTTCCATGAAAAACGAAGTCAAACGAATACCAAACTTTCAACATTTTTCAATGGAAAATTATACCAATCAAACACAATTAATTACAATTCCCAGTAAAATAATTTCTAGACAATTCAACTCACTGTAATTCATTTTCTTTCCACCTAAATTCCACATTCGCAATCAAACGGACCCTAACTTTAATCCTATAAATTGTTTTGAAAAAAGAAAAAAATAAGAGTGAATGGACATATATATTATAATAATAACAAAAGTCCTATATAAATAGAGAATAGTTAAGGATACAAAGGTAATAATTTTTAAAGCTACATGTATAAAATTGTCATTCACTAATAAATTTAACATTTACTACACTTCCCTTTGAATGACACATTATATATGTTTCGTTAAAATCTTATTTAATAAAAACTCCATTTTCGAATACAAAATAAGTATGCCAAAACTGAGTGTAGTCAAGAAATTGATATTTAATTTTGTCATTTCATTCTTTCTCATAATATTCATGCATTGTTTCATCAGGAATGTTATGTTTGGCTCGGGGAATTTTAAAATCCATTCTGTAGTTGACCTTAAATATATTGTCTTAATCTCCAGGGTCGGAAGTCAAACCCAATTTACTTGATTCCTTGGTCATTTTCAAGTGATAGCATACTTAAACTGAGATCAATATTAACAGGAATAATACTATTTGTACAATAATATTGACAGCTTTTGTTGACAATCATTTTGTTATCAAGATCTGCTTGATTGATTTTAAAATAATTTTTAAAATGAATTGTGTAGATTTTGACAGCTCATAATTGTCAACAAAAGTTAACCATAATTTTGCATATAGCATGGTTCAACTAAGAGATGGGTGAGTTCAGGGTTGTGTATGTATTACCTGCTCAAGCCGACAAGCTTCTTTCGTCCTTGACAGCTCGACATCAATCTTTGCAGTCAAGGATAAAGTTCAACCATGTAACTTATACAAGCACAGTGGTGGAAGCTCATTTTCCGGGCTAGACAATTTTCCTAGGTATATGGTTGGCACAAGCTAGCAGGGGCAGGTTTGGGGACCTTATTTTTTCCCACTTCAACTATAAACAGAGGAGAATTATACATGTATCAAGAAATGTGCGACAACGTAAAGCCATTTCTTTAATTTGTAAAATAGACTTCTTTGCCTTCCTGTGTGAATTTGAATGGTTAAAATGAATATCTTGAGCGCTGTCTATTACCAATTTCAGATTCAGAATTCAAAAACTTTGATCCGTACTAATTTTCCTTTCAAGAGCAATATTGAGGTTCATAAATCTTAATACGCCATAATAGCAACATCCTGGTTCAAAGCTCAAGGTCATTGGAAGCTTTGCCTCCATGCCAATGGACACACCGATTGTCAGTGGTGGGTCAAATAAACGTGCCACTACACTATTCAATCAAAAGAAGAGGACCCCGACCTCCATCCACAGGATATCTACAAAGATTGCCGCTTACAGGACTGTTTGCATACAAAATATAAGAGGGAAAAGAAACGGTTAATGGAGCTGTTCACATACACGAGAAGATGGAAAAGAAACGGAGTGAGGTTTTCCTGGGTCGTACAATGCAGCAGCGAACCACAGCCCTGTTGAACAAATCAGACGAGACAGAAACGAATGGCTAAGACCGTCGTAAAGTCTACTTCAAAGATCTGCCTCAAAACCAGACAACATTTGCTCTCCAAAACACGAGAGGATAAGAAACAAATTGTTTTTTTCAAAAAGAAGTTACAAGATACATTCCAAAGTAAGTTGATGTAAAAGGAAATATACTGTCTACAACTTCATTCCTTGTTTTACAGTAGGTGCTCTCATATGGTTTGTAGCTGAGAGAAGGAAATCCGAATGGTTGCACCGCCAAGGGATGTGGCATGCTTGCACACAAGGGCTTCTGTAGCCTGTTCCTCGTTTTCAAAAAGGATAAGAGCTTGCTTCTTTCCATTCATCTCAAATAGTTTTGTGCTAACAATTGTGCCATGCTCGTCCAAATGAGTTACAATTTCCTCTTCAGTCACATCTTGAGGAAGGGTGGAGATGTGGATCATTTTTGTTGGTGAACAACAGTATCGGTAATTTTTAGCAGCATTTCGATTGAATCGGTTGAGATTTGAGTTTGAATACTCGTGAGTGTCAGCTCCAGTTGTAATGTTTGGATGCTTTGAAAAATTGACCTCCAAGTGCTTCCCAAACAGCATGGCCCCCTACGTTGGAAACTCGTGCAAAATTTCAGTGACAGTCATCAAGAGAACAGTATCAATAGTCAAATATTCTAATATATAACGCAGCAAGTTAACATATCAGGAACAAAAATGGAAATTCATGCATATTCCAGGGCAATAATCATCAAGAGAGCTATATAAATAGTCAGATTTCTTGTAACTAAAACAATCGACGGTCAGGTTGAAAGAGATACAAGAAAGACAGAGACAAAGCATTTAGATATTATTTTAAAATTCATCTCCGGATTTTTTTCAATTTTTTTTGTTTTTGCTAACTAAGAAAAAATAACTAAAAAAACTGTTGCTACTGCCTAAACAAATTCTTGAATTTAGTGATGTTCAAGGTGGTGAAACATTTGTCACGGTCGACTTGTTCCCCGCTAATTCGGCATCAAAATTAGTCCCCCTCTTTGCCTGCAGCATTTGCTATGGATGTCACCCAATAATTGCACCAACATCCGACTTCAAATCTCAAGCAAGTCAGCCCCTCCAAGCCACAAACCCTAATGAGCTTAGGTTTGGGGGTGGCGTATTTGGGCCAAATGGTCTTATTGTGGGCAGAGTTTGAAGGTTGGGCCAATTGTATATGGGTAAGGGTTGACTGGCCATCGAGTTATAAATGATTGTTGGGCTTAACCTTTGCTGGGGCTATTATGAGATTTGAGGGGTTTTGGGTTGTGGGACTATTGGCGGTAGGTTTTAGATAATAGTGTTGGGAATAGGTATATATCAGCCCAAAAATTTCCTTGGTCAAGACAAAAGAATGAAAGATCGACCACCTCCTTGGAGTATGAAGTTCCAATCTATATTGTCGGAGTCAAGTTCTATCAGCCCAAGAGAGATGATGGAGACACAATAAAGATAAAGATAAATTAATTAGATATTATTTAAAAAGTAGAGTTTGATTCAAAAAAAAAAAATTAGATTAGATGGATAAAATTAGATTTGATATTTTGATAAAGTTCTAGATTAATAGAAGTTCGTTTGACTTTAATTAGTTGTTCTATAAAATTAGTGCTTATTCAGTGTAATATTTAACCCTTGATTATATGAATAAATTGATATCTCTTTTGCCCCTCAATTCTTCTTTTCTTTGCACCCCTTTCCTTTCTTAATCTTCAACTATTCGTTGTCAAATATATGATCTTGTGTCAGCAATGTCTTTTGAGTAAGTATCATATTAGCCATTCTAAACTCAAAATTAAAATGTCAAAACCATATACCACGTAAGAGCATTAAGAATTGGAGCGAATTCATATGACATATTTTGTTACAGCAATTTTCCATATAGTTGATTAAAAACTTCCTATAAAAATAACATTTGGACTGTGACACTCGATTTCTTATTCTAACAATAATGGCACATCCCAAACATGAAGCATACAAAAAGAGTACCCACCTGTGCGAACAAAAAGAAATGATGCATACCACCCAAAGATAACAGTGTATCCAAGCTGGAAACCTGAACATCACAAGGTATACAATCGGTAAAAAAAAGAGGAAATTCTCTCTAAAAAGAATCTTAATCCATTTAATGGCGACATAAAGAATGATATTCAAACACCAATGAGAAAACATAAAACATCTATAGCATTGTCCCAACTCCCGAATACTTGGAATTGGCTTTATATATTGTGTTTAAACCTCAGGCACTTTAAACTACAAACTACATTTCATTATCACGATCCTACTCTCTGGTCTCTCACATACCCCAGGCTCAACATTTATAGCAGTTATACCACTTCAACCATTTTTCTACATCGGAAAACCAATTTAATGAAATTTCATCCAATTCATCATTTGGTTAGCTGATTCAAGATTTTTTGCATTACATCCAGTAAAATACAAGAGAAAGCATCATACCTACAACAGCACATGCTTTGAGGAAGCTGCAATTTTTTTGGAGGTAGGACTCCAATAGATGGTTCAAATGAGCTGCAAGCGTAAGTCCAAAAAACATACTTTTTAATCACAGACTTCCACGTTTTGTTGTCCCACATATCAATCATTCCAGTAAAAGTCCAAAACATACTACCTATTATTGCAGAGTATGGGTTACGATTTTTATAATGAAGTTGATTCGATAAAGAATGTTATTCAAATAGCTATCGGACGTTTTAACTTTTCAAATGAAAAATAGATGCAAAGTGTTTAGACGGACTTTCTGCATATTGTTTATGTGAACTTAATCGTAAGATTTGATTTACACCTCGACTTACCGTTAGTTTTAAACTAGAGCTGAGAAAAAGAAAAGATCACAATTTTCTGAGTTAACACCTAAATGTTAGTGGTAGCTTCTTAAGATTTCTTATATTCCGTTTTTAATCTTCTAAAAATACTATATGTACAGCCTTAGAGTATCTCCAAGTGACTCTCTATTATTAAAGAGCATATTGAGCCTCTCGAAGCATAATTTTAAAAATTGACTCTTTAAAATGGAGAGCAACTTATGTTTAAAGAGTCTCTTGGGGATATTCTTACCAGGTAATATCAAACAACCAAAAAGAATCAAGCATCTTTGTGGGAACCTTCTAATTTACTTCCTATGATTTTTCTTCTTATTTTATGTGTATACATGAGCGAGTGTGCTTAAGGGGTTTTGAACTTTTGGTTCATGTGCTCACTCTCATACACATTTTCCTAACTAATGCCATATTCCTTAGGACTGACAAAAGAATGAAACAAAATCTCAGACAAGGTACCAATAATCTGCATACTAAATAATCATCTTACCTAAACTGAAAAAAATTGGACAGAGAAATATGACAGTGTATGTACTGAATCCTCCACAGAGAAGCAAAGGGATCATACAAGCTCTAAAAACCAACTCTTCAGTAAGTGGAGCCTATAAAAAGAAAAATGAGTATTATTATAACCATAATGCATTTTCAAAATAGAATTCCATATACTAAAACTAAAAATGCTGGGAGAGATTAGGTATGACTTATAACAATATCAAAATTGTAGCCATTTGTAGAATGCAAGTTGGGTAAGTATTCAGAAATGGCATTTCATTCATTTACTTCTTAAACTCAACTGACTGGTATGATGATTGACTGATAAAGAGATTTCGAACGTTTGTATTTCATATTAGTAGTTCTCTCCATGCTAATTCAGAACTTCATATAGCACAGCATCATGATATGTGATTCATGTTATGCCTTTAAAAATTACCACATTTCCACCCACAGCAATATTTTTTATATTTGATAAAAGAATACAACTTCCTAGTTTAGAAACAATTTATCGTCTTGGCAATTCCTTTCCACAATCAACAATTTAATTTAACATGTCATGCACTTAGTTTGAGATTTCCATTATACATGCTTTCTATGTCTCTAAAGTCATTGCTGGCTACCTGTTGTAATTAATTACACATCAAGGAGCATAGTTAATCTTTCACTAAGCTGAGAAGGAGCATAATAAAATCATCATCCATTGCATCAAGAGTAGTAGAAACATTGAACCACCTATTCTAAAAGATCAAGTTATTAAAGAGCGAAAAAAATATATTTGTTTAAAATTATATCTTCAAAACACCCCCTTACTGGCATCTTTTTTCATCAAAGGCCTAGCAATTGGAATTTATATACACGAGCGGCAGTGAGACTTGTATATTTAGTTCTTTAACCTACTTTGGTACAATGTTTAATCACTTCAACTAAACAGTTTGACTGTTAGAGAGAAGAGGAATTAATTTGTTTATATTCATAATTCCAGAAAGAAATAAGAATGGAGACAAATACAAAAAGCCAACTCATCTCTCCTAGAATATAGTGAGTCAGCAAAGAAAACATGGTGGAATAAGTATTTCCTTTAGATACTGACCACAAAATAGTTTCGCCATGAAGAGATATTAGAAGCCATCGAAAGAATCCAGGAGATGAACTTTTGAAGGATGTCCTTTATACAGACAACTGATAGATTTCCACCATTATTCCAATGCCCACTGCATGTGCTGAGTGCTAACAGAAACTTCAGGACCAAGGACCCAGTGTACATTAAGGAAGTCAACGAAAGAGGGAAGACCAAAGCTTGCAACTGTTTCATACATAAAATTGCATTTGAGCTATCATTCACCTTTTCCAATCTGCAAACCATAAAAGAATATAAATAGATAACTACAACACCCAAACATGTACGTTCGTGTTCATATTAAATAATAATTCTACTAAAATACTTACAATGTGATCCAATCTGACGCCATAAACACCAAACAGATATGATGCATCCCACTTCCTTATCTGGCATAAATAAAGAAAGAACTGGAAATAAGATCCGAAATTCAAGTAGAAATCTCTATTCATGACACAATCGTGGATAGAGATGAATGGGAAACCAAAGGCAAAGGATGAATAGATCAATAACTCATATATGAAGTATCAAGATTATCAATGCACGACAAATAGGATATATGTTATGGTATGTGAGAATGAAAAAATTTGTACACAGATGTTGGATCAACAGGAAATCAAAGCATATAATAGAAATTTTGGGCATCTTTAGGATTTCTAACAAATATTCTGCAATGCAAATACTGATTAGAGAAAGTTGTAGATCAATTAACAATTTAAAATAGACCATGGTAACCTCAAGACACAAGACTCGTCTAAATTGGAGTATTAGATCAAGTTTGTTAAGAATAAGAACATAAACATTTTGTACAGAATAGTCCTTCCGTTATCTAATTAATTGATAATGGTACAAATGGATTTCAAACAAAAGAGTTCCGTGAATAGGAAATATCATCTCATTGATAGCGTGGTATTTATAACCAGGATAAGGATTGGGGCTCTCTCAGTAGATAACTAGATATTTTTCCTTTTTCTTCCTTTTTTTTATTTGGTAAAGAGGTATAACTAAAGACTTGCCCATATTAAATGAAACACTTTTAGCAAGCCTAATGGTTGGTAAAAGAACCTGATCTGCTCAAATAATTAGCTGAATGCATATATGAATAGCTACAATGGGCTTGAGATCTTTCATAGTTTACAGTTCTAATGTCATAGGATCTTCATAGATATTCATTGTAATATGCTAAAGATCATTGTTAAAAAAGAGACTGAGGCTTACACCTTAGGTGCACATCACTTGAGATTTGAGACCTTCATTAAGTTCAAAAATGTCAAAACTTAAGCTTTGACAGTCCTTTGTGAAGGCTTACACCTTTTCTTACTAGGGTGTGCTGTCCAAGGCAAAAACCTTGAGGAGACTGAGGTGTGCAATCAATTGTCTTACCCTCTCTACACACTTTATTATATGGCCTCAACTTTTCCCCCTGATTTTTTATTTTTGCATAGACTAGCAGTTTTTAAAGGTTCTTTGGCTAATCTAAACACAACTGAAAAAATGGAAATAGAGAATAGAACACGGTGTGCAGTAGCCACCTGCAACATATAGTTTCATTTTTTCTATGGCATGGTACCACAGATACGAGTTTTCCTGCTTTGGTTGCAACTAAGCACTGCTAATTCAATTAGGGATAGATAATCAGGAAGTAAGTCGGAAGTCAATTAGTTGTTTGTCATGTTTAAGACACCACATCAGATATAATTACCCAATCAACAACCAGCATCCATATTGAATTATAAAACAACAATTTTGCCGCATCTCGTATTAACAAAAAAAAGAGAGAGAGAGAGAGAGAGAGAGAGTTAGATACTTTTCACATTTCTTCTGTCACAAAACATTCTAATACAGCCATAGACAATTAAATCAAAATATATCACAAATGTCTAGATCTTGACTAACCATATTTTCAGTAAATATTATATTTATAATAAAAGAACTTCTATTTCTTCTCATATTATACCCTCATAAGTACACTACAGACCCATACACAAACATATATAAATTAAACCAATTTTCAATCAATTAAACAGTAAAACTATCAATATAAAAAATCGAAAATAGACAAACAGATTTAAGAAAGGAACTTACGGGCAAAATGAGAGAGCAGACTAGGAGTGAAACTATGGAGGAAATGGCGGCGCATACGAACCGTCGAATCAGAAATGATTTGAAGGAAGAGGGCGGTGGCAATCGAAGAATCAACGTCGGAAAGTAGAGGATTGCGACGTAAAACACAGACATGGCAGTGCACGCTATCACCGCCACCGACTTTGAGACACCGGCGATTTCCTGTTGTTCCATTGCTGTCGGAATATTATTAGTTCAATCTGGCTCGGACAAATTTGTATGTATAGATGGTATCCAAACGAGTGTAATGGCTGTGTTGACTTGGGTGGACGTCTGGGCTTCTCTTGTCGGGCCGGGTTTGTTCAGAAATTTCAGAGGAGGTTATATCTCAAAGTTTTTAATGACTTATTAAGGGTGTGTTTCAACCCTATTATTTTGGAATAGTAAATTGATAAATAATGTGTGATTGAAAAAAAAGGAAAAGTGATTGATGTGATGAAAAATATTATTTTATTGAAAAATATGTGGTTGAAAATGAGTAGAAGAATGAGAATGAGAATTTTAATGGAGATCAAATAGGGGTTTAAGTTCGGTTTGGTGATGAGCATTTTTTCAAAACTTTTTTTTTTTATATATATATATTCATTTTCAATCATACATTTATATAATAAAATATTTTACACGTAAATTCAAAACTTTTCATACAATAAAATATGACTCTCCCATATGACGTTTTCGACACTTGTTGCATATTGGAAAAGTGTTACTATTACTAGGACCTTTGTTTCCCTTTCATTTCTTTGATGAACCCATTGTCATATTTTTACTTATAACTGTTGCGTTTTTTATATCGCAAATGTACGATATCTTAACAAGTAGTATAGTGGACCTTTTAGTCTTGATATTGTTCACACAAAGATTATACTTTATCATTTAATCTAATTTTTCTAACTTCTATTTGACAAATCAAGTAAATAATTATGATAATTGTGATTTTTTTTTCTGACTACTTTTAACTAATTGAAAACATAAAAAGATTGCAAAAATAATTGATTGACAATTCAGATATGTGATGAATATAATGGCATAACAATTTCATTTATTGATCACTTTAATTCTTAATTCAAAATTCATAACCTAATGTAGTGTTTGATCGAATTCTTCTATTGTATTCAATTTACCCCTCTCGAGTTCTCATTGAGCCTATTTAACTAATTTAATTCCATATTTCTATGTGAATCCACTTTAATTAAACGAAACACTGGTTCT
>CAIGRH010285862.1:0-23310 GCA_903798295.1 Fraxinus nigra | reverse complement strand
GTCTTAAAATTCTTACTAAAAATAGCCTTGAGTGCGATGAATAAGGAATTTGAATTGGAAAATGAGAAATTGGTAGATCACATTAAGGAATCTACCTCGATCCTGAATGAATTAAAATCCATGAATGAAACTTTAGAGACTCAAGTTAAGAACCTCACCAGTGAACTTGAGAAGTCCTCTAGAAGAGTCGGTGAGTTGACCACTGAAAAAGAGACCTTAGAAATCCAGGTTAAAAACCTTCTAAGTGATCTATAATATTCAAAGACCTTAGAAATCCAGGTTACATTTTCTTCTTATTCTGCTTTTTCTGATAATTCTTCAGTTCCGATTGCACATAAATTAATGGATCCGATACAACCTGATACAGGTTCAGATTTGCAGTCATTGATGGCCAAATCAGCCATTGGTAAACCATCAAGCCCCTATTACTTGCATCATTCTGATAGTCCTGGACTTGTTCTCGTATCTCAACCGCTCACAGGAGACAATTATTCATCCTGGAGCCGTGCAATGACGATTGCACTTTCGGTGAAGAACAAACTCTCGTTTATTGATGGATCTATGAAAAAACCAGAAGATGATGGTCCTAATGCGAGTCCTGAATTGATCAGTTCTTGGATCCGTAACAATAATATAGTTATTTCATGGATACTTAACTCAGTTTCTAAAGAAATTTCAGCAAATATTATCTATGCATCTACAGCTTATGAGATCTGGAATGATCTCAGAGAAAGATTTCAACAAAACAATGGGCCACGAATCTTTCAATTGAGAAAGGATCTGATGAATTTGACACAAGATCAGAATAATATTAGTGTATATTACACAAAGTTGAAGACTATATGGGAATAGTTAAGCAATTTTCGCCCTACCTGCAGCTGTGGAAAATGCACCTGTGGTGGTGTTAAAGAGATGAATAAGTATTATCAGATGGAGTACATCATGTCATTCCTCATGGCATTAAATGACTCTTTTTCTCAAGCCGGGTCAGATACTTCTTATGGATCCTATGCCACCTATTAACAAGGTTTTTGCTCTAATATCGCAAGAAGAAAATCAGAGAGAGCTCAGTACACAATCATATGCGATTGATGTCAACAATGCAGCTGCATTTGCCTTAAGATCTGATAATTCGAAATCTACATCAAATCCTCACTTTCGTGGTGATGGCAATAGGTTTGGTAATTATAATAACTTCAGAAGGAAAGAGAAACCGTATTGCGGTCACTGTAAATTTCATGGCCATTCCATAGATAAATGCTATAAGATCCATGGATATCCTCCAGGATTTAAATCAAAATTGTAGGAAAATTTCTAGAATCAAAGTGATTTAAATTCTATTAATCAATTGACAGCTTCTCCTCATGTTGATCAGCAGCCAAACATAGAAAATTTTGTGCAGAACCTGAGTACCAATCAATATCAACAGCTAATGAGCATGTTGTCTACTCAACAACTAACTCAAATGATGATTCTACTATTCAAAATAGGCACAACACTTCAGGTACTTGCCATTCTTTTTCAGTTAATCCAGTTTTGTTTACTAAGGAGTTGTGGATAATAGATTCAGGAGCCACAAGACATGCATGTTCCATTGTTGATGCTTTTATAAAGTTGAGGCCAGTTGATAGTGCAAGTATCATATTACCAAACCACACACGAATTTCAGTCAATTTGTGTGGTGACATCGGATTGAGTCCAACTCTACTGCTGCATGATGTGTTATTTGTACCACAGTTCAAATTCAATCTGCTATCTGTCAGTGCATTAACTGTTGGATCTCAGCTCACTTTAAGCTTCTTTCATGATCACTTCACCATTCAGGAAGCTGCCACCAGGAGAATGATTGGCAAGGGTGATAAAGTTCAAGAGTTATATGTGTTTAATATCAGGGAGCTTAATTCAGTTTCAAATGTTTTTATTGGTAGTGTTTCTGCTCATGTATAGCATAATAGACTTGGCCATTTGTCTTTTAAAAGATTGGATGTGTTAAAAGATCAAATAGGTTGTGATGTTTCCAAATTGAATAAACACCTCCCTTGTTATATTTGTCCTATTGCAAGATAAAGAAGGCTGTCATTTGAATCGAATAACAAGATGTCTAGCAAACCGTTCGATCTTTTGCATTGTGACATGTGGGGGCCTATCATGTTCCTTCTTACTCGGGATATAAATACTTCTTAACATTGGTTGATGATTGCTCTAGATTTACTTGGATCTACATGTTGAGACAGAAATTTGATGCTGAGTGCAGTGCATCGATTTTTTAACATGGTTAATACACAATTTAATGCCACAATCAAAAGTTTCAGATCAGATAATGCTCAGGAGTTATCATTCAAGGAGTTATTTGCTGAAAAAGGGGTAGTACATCAGTATAGTTGTGTAGAAACTCCTCAACAAAACTCAGTAGTTGAACGTAAACACCAACACATTTTAAATGTAGCTCGAGCTCTATATTTTCAGTCCAGAATTCCAGTGACTTATTGGTCTAAATGCATATTAACTGCAGCCTACCTCATAAATAGAACACTGTCTCCTTTACCGCAACATAAAACTCCTTATGAGATCTTCCACGGTTGCAATGCTGACTATTCCATTTTGAGAGTCTTTGGTTGTTTGGTTTTTGCTTCTACTCTCAGATCACATAGGGACAAGTTCCAGCCAAGAGCAAAGTTATGTGTTTTTATGGGGTATCCATCAGGAATAAAAGGCTACAAATTGCTTGACATTGAATCAAGACATATTTTTGTGTCCAAGGATGTTGTGTTCCATGAAGAGATCTTTCCTTTTCATACTATTATTAATGCTGATCAATTGCTAGACCCCTTTCCTGATCTAGTATTACCATTACCTTCTAATACACCCGTCACTGATGATGATCCTTCTTCCTCTACTACCCCTACTATTCTTCCTACACCTGGTGATGATCAAAGCATTTCCTTCTCTGAGGTACATCATTATTCACAAACAATTGCCTCTAATACACCTGCTGCTTCTCTTTCACCCAGGCCCTGTATTCATGATATTCGAAAAACCCAAAGAGCTTCTAGACCACCAAAGTACCTTCTTGACTATCATTGCAACTTAATTTCCCAATCTGATAATCCTGTTCTTTATTCACAATATCACATCAGCCATTTTATCACATACCAAAATCTGTCTGAACCTTACAAGAACTTAATCCTTAACATCAGCTCACTTTGAACCTCAATTTTTTCATCAGGCTATAAAACTTCCACAATGGTGTGATGCCATGAAGCTTGAGTTGGAAGCCATGGAACTCAACCATACATGGTCTGTGGTGCCTTTATCCCCTGGAAAACACTCCGTTGGATGTAGATGGATATATAAAAATAAATATTTCTCAGATGGATCCCTTGAAAGGCATAAAGCACGCCTTGTTGCAAAAGGCTACACACAAAGGGAGGGTTTGGATTACGTTGATACTTTTTCCCCAGTGGCAAAGAATGTGACCATCAAAGTATTGCTTACTGTGGCTGCTCAACAGAATTGGTACCTATTCCAATTAGATGTGAACAATGCATTCCTTAATGGAGACTTATTTGAGGAAGTCTACATGGATCTTCCTCTTGGTTATGAGAATTTTAAGTCCTTCAAGCAGGGAGAGAAAATGGTGTGCAGGTTACATAAATCCATCTATGGGCTTAAACAAGCCTCACGGCAGTGGAATGAAAAGTTCACCAATTCTCTGATTCAGTTTGGATTCAACCAATCTAAAGCTGACTATTCTCTCTTCACAAAAGGATCTGGTGACACATTCCTGGCTTTGATAGTGTATGTGGACGATATTGTCATAACTGGCCCAAATATGCAGTTGATTGCTTCATTAAAAGCTTTCTTACAGTCCCAATTTAAACTCAAAGATTTGGGACATTTAAAATACTTCTTGGGGATTGAAATTACGCGTTCAGCTTCCGGGATAGTTATATCTCAGAGGCAATATACTTTGTAGTTACTAGAAGATGCAAATTATTTGGATTGTAGACCTGTAAATACTCCTATGGAGACAAAGTCGGTTCTCAGCATTCATGAAGGAGAATTATTACCAGATCCTACCATTTATAGGAGGCTGATTGGGAAGCTTATATATTTGACGTTATCAAGGCCAGACATTACCTTTTCGGTACACAAATTGAGTCAATATGCTGCCCAACCAAGATTGCCTCACTTGAAGGCAATTTATCACCTCTTGCGATATTTAAAAGGAAACCCTGGACAGGGTATTTTGTTCCCCTCACAAAGGTTGTCTAAAACCCCTTTTGTTGTACGAGCCTTCTCTGATGCTGACTGGGGGTCTTGTATTGATACAAGGAAATCAACTATAGGTTTCTACATCTTTGTTGGTGATTCAATGGTGTCATGGAAATCAAAGAGGCAGCAAACCATTTCTCGTTCTTCTGCTGAAGCAGAGTACAAAGCTATTGTAGCCGTTGTCAGTGAGATTCTTTGGATTCATCAGCTACTAAAGGATTTTGGAGTTCCTACCACATCACCAGCTATCATCTATTGCGACAATCATGCTGCTATTCAGATAGCCACCAATCCCCTTTTTCACGAAAGGACTAAACATATCGAAATAGACTGCCATTTCATCCGTGAAAAAATCATTGCTGGAATAGTGAAACTCCTTCCTGTTCGATCAAAGCACCAGCTTGCAGGCACTCCCAACCGCCACATTGAAATTTTTGTTGTCCAAGATGTGTGTAAAAGACATTTACGGCACATCTTGAGAGGGCGTATTGGAATCTATTGTACCATTACGTGATATATTCCACTAATTAGTTAGTTTGCTAGCTAGTTAGTTTGTTAGTTTTGGCGTCATCTCCAACATTGTATATATATGTACATTCGTGTAAAGCTTCTAATTGAGTAATGAGAATTTCAGTTTCATAATCTCCCTTCTCATTCTAATATTAAGTAATTTGAAAACAAGTAAACTTTTTTGAAAAAAATAAAATAAGCACATATATTTTGATGCAATGTGTTCATAACTTTTAAGTACAACTAGCACATATGTTTGTATGGACTCAGTTTACGTATAAGTTTTTAGAAAGCGCCGAATTAAAAAATAAAATAAAACCGTAGGATGCCAAGCCAACTTTTTATCTTTTATTTTTTTAATTAAATCTTGCATGGAAAAATGTAAGTTACCCTTACACCTGATTTATCTTCTACAATGCAGGTTCTTCTCGGAATTACAAGGTTGATGGTAATTGTTGAGATAGCGAGGTAAATTCATAAATCATCTAATCAAATTATCTTATAAGTTATGGTAAGTTGGATGGAACAAGCCTGTTTCTTATTTCAATTTGGGTTTAAAAATAAGTCATTTTAGTGCATGTTTGCCATTTTTTATAATTGTTTGTAAGCTCGTTAAACTTTATTTTATTCAAAACTTCGTAAAATCCACAATTTTGTACTAATGTATTTTGATTGATTTTAGGCTTAAAGCTAGTTTGACTACTTATAAGTAGAGGTGAACACAGTTCAGTTTGAACAGTATGTATCATATTTTAAACTCAAAACAATTTTACGCTGTTTGAATATTTCCCAAACCAAATTAAACTATTTTATTTTTAAACCAAATCATTACTTGCGGTTTTGTTTGATTTTAATCAACTACTTATTTATCAACATTAAAGTAATATATTTAAAAAAAATTAGCATATAAGTTTAAACAAGAACTAATAATATTAAATGTTAAATAACATTTATATTTGTCTGAAATTATAAATACAAATAAAAAGGCAATTTAACATCTAGCAACATGCCAATAACTTTCGCTGCTAAAAAATAACAAATATTTCAATCAAGGGAGATATAAGATTCTCTATGAAATTTGTGAATAAATTATTTATGAATTATAATGAGTGTCTATAGGGGCACCATAATGGAGACATAAGGGGCACCATGTGTCCATTATGGATATCCTTATGCGGCCCTCTCCAATATGGAGCACCATGTGTCCACTATGAATACTATTATGGTGCCCCCTATGTTGATGTAGCATTATTTATATGTACAACGATTGTTCGAGTTCAATTTTATTGAGAACTGATGAATTTCATTTTCTAACTACTTCAAAAAAGTAGAAGGTAGTAGCACTAGTTAGATAGCTTTAACATTTTCACACATCCAATAAGCTCTGTCCTTCAGTATATTACCTTTTGTAATCTAGATGACATGACAATGTCATGAGAAACAGTGTTTCTTGTTCACTTATGGTTGACTTCATGTTTTGATTATAAAAAAAAAAAAAAAAATTGTTTTTATTTCTAACAATTGAATTTGAGTATTCATAGTTATAGTTACAAAATTAATCAATTAGAGACAAAAAGATAACTACCAAAAGACTCGTATTGGACGATCAATAAAAATCGTAATAGAAGTAGAGCATTCACGTTAAATCACTCGAAAACAAAGAACTTCAATAGTCAAACATCGAAAATATTAGATTTGGATGTTTCAAATTCATATGTAAATGTATAATGTTTTAATCCAATGAATGAATTTTTTTTGCACATGAAAATTACTTAATTAAAACACTTGTATAAAAATTATTTTTCAAAAGGTAAGTATTTCAACTTGATGTTCAAATATTTTACAATATCACTTATCTTGAAAAATAAAGTGAAAACATCCATCAAAAGCCTATATTTTTAAAAAACAATCAAAAAGGAAAAATCCAGGAAAAAGTCCAAGCAAATGTCCAATTGACTTAGCGGACGTCTGATATATCCAACGATCACTTTTTTAATCGTTCTGAATTCTGCCGCACAACGACTAGTTTGATTGTCTGGATCAGGATGCGGAAGTTCGGATGAGTTGTTCAATTAGGCAAAATTTTTGGCGTTTTGATTATTATAAATACCATTTCATTTTGCATTCATTATAATAGTTTCGAGAGCATTTAAGTGAGATATTTTTGAACTAAATTATATCGATCTTACATCTTAGTTATCTTTATCAAATCATTTATTTATAAAAACTTTTGATTGAATCAACTTTTGAAAATTATTATTTTCATCAAAGTTTTTCGCATCTAACACTTGAGTTTCACTTTTTGCTATTCATTAAAGTGTTGACATATTTTCCTCTTTTTACTTAATTTGATCATATCATTTATTAAAAGAGAAGTTTTAAATTGTAAAATCAGTTCTCTTTAAATTTGTGTGTCATATTGAGATCCCATAAAACTCAATATGGTATAAGGATCGTTGCTCATTATTTGTAACTCATAGAAAGCATTGAAAATATTTGGATTGTTCCATAAGTCAATCAAATATAGTTAAAATGTCTTGCTCTTGACAAAGGGCTTGCTAACGGATGACGTAGATCATTGTTTGAGATCGAACTTCTACAATTACATCATTTACACACTCTCTTCTCTTTTACTTATTACTTTCATACTGGTACATTTTTGTTTGATTGACTTATTCATTTTCAATTAGCTTAAACTTGAATTAATTTTTCGAAAAAGTTTTAATAACCAATTCATCCATCTTGGTTAGTTATTCTTAGGCTATCATTTCCGTCTAGGAAAAGGTAATCTATAATGCAAATACAAACAACACGAAGGGTGGGCTAACTTGATTTCCTCGAGCAAACAATTGTACAAAGAAATTTGGCTCCCTTTTAATAGTATTTTGTCATGCAAATTCAGAGATGGTGTGATTTTTCTATTTCCCATTATTTATTTCTGTAATTTTAAAAATTTCAAGGGAACTTTGCAACTCAATCATAAAACACAACAACTTTTCTACGATCTTCTACGAAACCAATTTTCTAACGAAATTAGAACTTGGGAAATGCAATTCCTTATGCCAAAGAACTATGACCAAACATGGTATAGTGATAAATCAAGCATAATGAAACGATAACTATTCACATTAAAGGTTGTCTTTGGTAAAATATAGCAGACAATTTAGGCATCCAAATGGTCCACATTAAAGGGTCTTAAGTATATTTTGAATCCCCAAAACAATTGCATTACCAAAAGGAACCAAAATAAAAAAGAAACAATGGCGACTCGCCCATAAATTACACTTAATGAAGAAAAAAAAGAAGAACAATAAAGAAAATGACTTAAAATGAGAATTTGAGATTAAGCGAGATTGGGAATCTGAAACTTTGGGGATTGACCAGGGGCAGAGCTAGGAGCATTTTTTAGTGCGGGTACAATTTAATGCCATACTTTGAATTTAATGATGATAAAAATAAAAAACAATATCACGACAATACTAAAAATGACATAGGATTATTCTATGAAAAAAGGTCATCAAGAAAGTTTGATATAAGCCTATCACCTTGCAATTGGAAGAAACACGCTTCTCAAGAACTGAAGCTTAGGATGTATATCGAGACATTCTTTGACATCACAACTTTCGTCTCCATGCCTTCTTTCCTGGGGAAACCACCAACCATCACTACAATGTTGACTCTATTGCATGCTTCAACAACATCACTTGTTGCAACGACACCTAATTTAAATAGCATAGTAGATAGATACAAGTTATCCACTTTTAACCCATATCCCATTTGGCATACAAAATGTCAAAATACATGAAACTATTCACAATTATTTTCACTACTCAAGAGTAAATTACTAACCTTTGAGAAGAGGGAGTGTAGCATTGACCAATTGCATCTTCACTCCATCAAGTGCCTCAGCAGCAGGAGGAATATCTAGCATATGGATGGTGACAGATTGGTCAGCGCCCAACATCACACCCCTAGCAATCATAGGAGCAAGAGCATATCCAATTTCTCCTGCAAAATTAGCAAGCTTCTATCAATCTAGTTCTAGAGATATTATAGATTTAAAATCCAGAAAACATTGAAAGCCTAAAAATAACTAATCTAGAGGGGTGAATTAATTTTTAAAACATTTTCGAAGAATCAATCTAAATTCAAGCAAGTAAAGACTAAATAAATCAATTCAAGTAATAATCCCAAATATAAAAGTGATAAGTAAAAGGGATAGACGATGCAAACGATACAATTATGGAGGTTCGATCCAAAACAATGATCTACGTCCTTTGTTACCAAACTCTCCAACACGAGCAATGCATTTTTCATTATATTGATTGACTTATGGTGCAATCCAACCATTTACAACGCTTCTAGTGACTTACAAACAAGGAGCACCGATCCTTATACAATGTTAAGTTTTATGGGATCTTAACACGACCCACACTATTGAGCTTTAGGGGACCTCAATATGACTCACACGGTGACTTACAACAAGGAGCACCGATCCTTAAACAATATTGATTTTTAAGGGACTTCAACACGACCCATACTTTATCGAAGTGATTTTACAATGAAATTTCTCTCTTGATAAACAACACAAACAAATTAAGTACTAAGAGAGGCTAACACTTGAATGAATAGTAATAAATGATAGCTCAAGTGTTAGATGAAAAAATTTGATAAATATGAAATCTAAAATTAGATTCAATCAATCAAAGTGTTTCAATGAGAAGATGAAGAGATAAATACAATGTATGTTCAAAAATTTTCTCACAAATATCTCTCTTTTAATGGATGATTGTAATAAATTAAGTACTAAGAGAGAAATGAGCAACTTTGATGAATGTGATTTAGTTCAATCAATCAAATTTTCAATATAAAGAAGAAGAAAAGTTTATGCAATGTAAGTGCAAAATCTTCTTCAAAAATATATTTCTCTTTCAATGAATATTTTGTGATAAATTAAGTACTAAGATAGAAATTAAATACTTTGATGAATATGATGTTTACAAGTTTGATTCAGTCAAAGTTTCAATATAAAGATGTAGAAAAAAATTATGCAATGTAAGTGCAAATATCTTCTTTAAAAATATATTTCTTTTAAAATTTATATAGATGAATTAAGCACAAAGAGAAATGAGAAACTTTGATAAGAAAAATAATTTAAGAAGTTTGATTCAACAATCAAAATCTTTATTATGAAGAAATAAATGAAATGAATGTAAAAATGCAAGTTCAAATGTGATTTTTTAAATATATTTCTCAAGAAAATATTCTTCAAGTAGTTGTAATGAATGCAAAGTGAAGTGATATTTGTAACAATCCAAACATAATAAATTCTGCCAAATCGGATGACCAGTCCTGTGTTGGAGAAGTCCAATCGACCGTCAATTTTGGCCGGTCTACCGCCATGCCTGTCGGTCCACCATTGATCGTTGACTTTTTTAAGAGATATGGTCTAAGTTCAAATATCATTTTGAAAGATCAATCTTACTTTTGATTAAAAAAATTTATATATTTTATACAAATAATATGAAATTAACTCTTCGTGCACAAAATAAATTTTGAGCTATTGTCATTCATGATTAAAGATCAAAATATTATACATTTACATATGATCTCAAAAGCCTAGTCTTTGATTTTGCTTCGAAATTTCTTTTATGTTGGCTCTTAAACTTTTGATCTTGATCTTTCTTGACGTTTGGTTTTAATGTTTGACTTTGATCTTGACCTTCTTTATGAGCACGATTTGATCGTCTTGATTTTGATCTTTTAAGCTCTCGTCTCGAATGATTTGACTTAAATGCTTAACTTTTACTTTGATCTTCATTTTGAGTCCGATTTATAATGTGTTGATTTTGGCAATACTTGATTGATTTTAACATTAAACTATCATCACTCAAAATCAGTTGTTAGAAATGACATTAATCTTGTTTGTTATGATCAAAATATTGAGGATGAAATCAACCATAGGTCAACAATTTTCCCTTTTTTATTATGACAAATAAGATTATTTGCAATTTAAGATTTGAACAATTAATCATGTTGATAAATGAATATACATTATTAATTTTGCATGTAGTCCATATATTCCCCTATCTTTTACAAACCAATAGTCATTCATTTGATATTACATTGATAAATGAATATACATTATAAATTTTGCATGTAATCCATATATTGCTCCTATCTTTTACAAACCAATAGCCATTCATTTTAAAGTGTATGCTTATCGAGGCAAGCATCACATTCTCATCAAGCATATCATCTCATATATTTTTTTTTCCTTTTGTCATAAGCAAAAAGATATAGTATTTAAGATCAAAACACGACCATATGAAACAATAAAGGATTCAATAAAAGATTCCCCATTTTTAATGCTTTTAAAATCTATTTTACTAAATTTTCCCTATTAACATAAGCAAAAACGTAACACATATGAGAGGAAGAGTATAGTATATAAGATCAAAACTTTAAATGAACAATAGAAAATAGTAATATATTCCCCCTCAATTAAACATAAGATGCCAAATATATATAAGTTTAAATAAGAGAATAATCATCATATTTGTAATAAAAATAATAATCAAAGCATGAGTGATGAAATGACAAAAGTGAGATCATTTGAATAGAATTTAAATAAATTTCAATTAATTGTGCACATAAAATCAATCATATTAGAACATATAGTATGATTCAATTTAGCCACATGCTACAAATTCATTAATAATTCTCAAACCTCTTTAAATACATGAAAATCTATCAAGTGTTAGAGGTTTAGTAAGAATATTTGATTTTTCGTGTTCACATATTCGAATACAATATTCTCCTTTTGGGTGCCTTTAGAATATCATAGATGTAATATCTTAATGCCACTAAGATATCTAAAATTTGTTTTATGGCACTAAAGTGTGATTCTTGAGTATTGGGCTGAAATATAGCTTATAATCATACACTAAATATAATATCGAGTTTACTTGTGATTAAATAAAGGAGTGATCGAATCATACCTCGATATTTTGTTATGCTTATGGAAGTACCTTGATCATCTAGTTTGATTGATGATCATATTGAAGCGTTCATTAATTTCAACTCTTCCATTTCAAACTTATTGAGCATGTCCATGATGTTGAACTCCATTACTTAGGTAGAGATTGATCACTTTATACTTCAAAAGATTCTTTGTCATCTAGTTGCACATTTGCTTCTTCCTCATGTTGATCTTCAATACATTTAGGATCTTCTTTGTTTTGATTTTGGATTTTATTTGTTTAAAAGGAATATCTAATCCTACATCATTAGTAATACATTTCTCACGATCAAGAAAATTAGTTTCATCGAAAGTGACATATATGGATTTTTTAATGACTAGAGTTTTTTTGTCAAAGACTCTATAAGCTTAACTAGTCGATAAAAAAATCTAGAAAGATTTCGATATTGGATTTTGAAATAATTTTTTTTTTTCAAAATTTTATTTTGTATTCAAAATGAAGCATTTACAACCAAAAACTTGAAATAACCAATATTTGAAATTCTATTTTTCCAAAACTTATAGGATATTGTGTTTTCTTTCGACTAATTGAAACTCTATAAACAATATAGCAAGTAGTGTTAACGGCTTCGGTCAAAAAGTATTTTGGTAAAATATTTTTATTTAGTATAATACGAGCCATTTTTCGCAATGTGAGATTATTCTTTTTACTATACAATTTTGTTGAAAAGTTCTAGCAACCGAAAAATTATGTTCACAACTATAAGTTTTGCACAAATCATCAAAAACANTCAAAATTTTATTTTGTATTCAAAATGAAGCATTTACAACCAAAAACTTGAAATAACCAATATTTGAAATTCTATTTTTCCAAAACTTATAGGATATTGTGTTTTCTTTCGACTAATTGAAACTCTATAAACAATACAGCAAGTAGTGTTAACGGCTTCGGTCAAAAAGTATTTTGGTAAAATATTTTTATTTAGTATAATACGAGCCATTTTTCGCAATGTGAGATTATTCTTTTTACTATACAATTTTGTTGAAAAGTTCTAGCAACCGAAAAATTATGTTCACAACTATAAGTTTTGCACAAATCATCAAAAACAATATTATCAAATTCTTCACAATGATCACTCCTAATGTTAATAGTAGTGTATCCCTTTTATTGTGAACTTTTTTACAAATACATTCAATACTTTATCTTTTAGGTTAAAAAAAATGGGACTCAAATAATCTAGAAAAGTCATCAATAATGACGAAAGTATAATGTTTACCATTTAAGCCTGTGATACTAGATGATCCAAAAATATTCATGTCAAGAAGTCAAAAAGATTTTGTAGTTGAAGAATGTTATTTTAATTTGAAAGAAATCTTTACTTGTTTTCCATACATCAAAAATTTGGTCTTTCTCAAATTTCAAACTTGATAGACCTTTAACAAAATGATTTTTGAAAATTTTGAAAGTAGGTGCATGTTAACATGACCTAATCTTCGATCTCATAATCAAGTATCATATTTTAAATTCGATAAACATTTTCTCCACATTCAAACTTAGTGTTTACAAACATTCTTACTTTAGCTTCCTATAAACATCACCTCTTTTAATGTAGTATCCCAATAATGTACTCGAAAGAATCAAAATTGATATGATAACATTCATTACACAATTGATTAAAAACTATGTAGATTACACTTAAGGTTATGTACTAAGAAGACATATTCAATAAATGGAGATGAATGATTACCAATAAATTCCTCCTTTATTGAAACCAACTATAGGTCAACAAACAGTACTTGGGCAAATTAAATATTTTGATTCACTCACTTGAATAAAAACCACTGACACTCAACCATATAATAAAACTCTCTCCGTTTCTTAAAATGTTGCTTGATTTGACTAGGATCAATTTTTCAAATAAGCTACTGGCTTAGAGCACATTTTTAGTTTTTTTTGTTCGAAACAGAATCCAAACAATGTATGCGCTTGAGCGGAAATATTCAAGATTCAAGAAATTACCCTCAACAATTCACAACATCGAATTACTCGAAGCAATTTAATTCACAAAATCACAAATACTAAAAAGCAAAAGCAAAGCAATTCAAAGAGTAATTCATATGTGAATTCACAGAGCAAACAGAACAATTCACAGAGGTATATTAACTAGAAGCAAAAGCAATTCACATTTCACAATGCTAATTCATATACAATAAAATATAATACATGATTTTAAATCAAGCACAATACTCAAGAAAATATTAATAGGCCATCTAACTCATAAAATAATATTAAGTTCACTGTATGTTAAAAAAAATGAAAGTTTGAAACATTAAACAAATCAAAATAACAAATAAAAAGAAATAAGATTGCTTCAGGGGCTTCACCTTTTTCTTCTGCTGTTTCATCCTCGTCGATTTGCCAATGGAATCGAAGGCATTTGCCGACTGCCATCTAGAGCTCGAAAACAAAAAGAATCACAAGAGATTTCAAGATGGGGGAAGGCGATGTCGGGTGAGAGTTCTTGAGAGGTTGAGCAGTCTATCTCTGCAGTGTCCGTGAGAGTCCATCTGTGTCCTAGTAGTTGAATGGCAGAGCGAAATGAGAAGGAATGAGTGGGAACTAAAGGTTGAATGGTATTGGGTATGGGTTGTATAATAAGATTGGATTTAGGTTTCTCGGTTGGGTCAATTCCTTAAAAAAAGGGAAAATTAGGCTCTTTACTTCCTTTCCCCCAAGAATTTGAAAAATACACGGTCAAACTTTAGATTAACAGTTGAGAAATACGGTTTCTTTGCATTAGAAAATCAAGAATTTAGAACAGGTGTCCAAAACCTAGCTAGATCTCTCTTCTCTCCCCTCTCTCTAACCAACCCAAACCACGAGCTCGTCGGGAGGTGGGAACTTCGGCTACCCTTCCTCCCTTTCTTCCCCCTTCCATCTCTTTTGTTTTTGTTTAGGTTGCTTGTGGTTGAGGTGGTGTGTTGATGGTTTCTGGGTGGTTGCGGTGGTGTGTTGGCGGTGTTTCGGTTGCCTGTGGTGGCTGTGTGAGTTCGTGCTTCGGTCGGTGAGCTTGGTGGACAAGGTATGGCCGGGGATGTATGGCTGGTCTCTGATTTGGAGGCATGGGTTCCGTAAGCGAATTGGGTCCTCGTTTTCGCTGGGTCTCCTGTTGTCGGTGCCTGTCGGGGTATGCCGTCGGGGCTCTGCCAACTGTATTTGCTGTTTGGTTTTTCTGTGTTGTTTTTGGGTTGTTGTTTAGTTAGTATTTGTGTTGTTATGGCTTTTGGACTTTGGGTCCATTGTTGAGACTCTTGCTTTGCAGAGTGCTCTTGCTCTCTTCAGAGAGATCATGAAGTTTAGACAATGTCCGCCATTCCATGTGCTGGGTGCTAAAGTGCAGTTTGCGTAGGTTAGCTTATTGTCGGGTTTCCTGTATTGATAAGTCACATTTGTAACTTCGATGTGTTGAATGAATTTCCATATAAAAAAAATCAAGAATTTTCGAAAACTATGGATTGAAAAAAAATCGAACACAACAAATTAGTAAAAGACCCTAAAATATTAGTTAAAAGATTACCATAAGCACGTAGTGAATTTAGCCAAACATTTCTACGAAGAAAAATCACTAGTTTCACAAGCAATAAAAGTTTCTTTTTCCATGAAAACTACTATGTCACACAAAGTGTATGACCTCTTAATAAAAAAAAGTGTTATAGCTTGTCAATTCTTAATGTAAAACCTTAATTCACATCTAAAGAACAAAAACGTGATTCAAATGTTTTAATTAGTGTTTGGTCACTTTTTTTAAGTTTGGTCACTTTTTTTTAGTATTTATCACTTTTTTTAACATCCGTCACTTTTTTTAATGTTGCCACTTTCTTGAAATTGCGTCACTTTTTTGAATGACAAACGTCACTTTTTAATAAAATTATATATCAAACTTTAATAAAAAAAAGTTAGTCACTTTTTTATAAAAAAAATGATAGTGTCACTTTTTATGTCAAAAAGTAGCACTTGATTTTACATAGTATTTGTTACTTCCAAAATATTTTTCATATGATTTTTCAAAAGACGTCTAATTTTAAGGATGTTTTTTAAGTTGCCCAATATTTAAAATACCTATTTTTCGTGAACTTTGGCAACATTTTGGTCACTAACAATTCCAAAGGAAAAACACACATAGAATTTGTAGTGCTCTGCAACAGAGTTTTGCGGTAGCTTCCAAGGGACAAGTAATGCTGATGCAATTGAGGCTTCAACTTCAAAACATTAACCAGCTAGCTAAAAATTAATCAACTCCAAAACTTTAGTTTAGCTTTTTTCCTTACCTTCTATTAAACAGATGCAATTTTTGTGGAATGTGTTTAACTTTTGCTCATTTTATCCAAGAGCTGCTAAGCTAACTTGTTTGAAACATTTTGCCAACTTGAGCAAGCTACAAAATTATTTTTGTTTCTAGCAGTTTTGATTGAATTTTGGTTGGAAATTAGAGAGAGAACTGGAGTTTGGGTGAGAAGAAGAGTTGTGAATGAATGGTTTGTCACTATTTCGATTGGTGTTTTGTCACTTCTGAACTCAATTTATCACTTTTTTATGTGAATGAATGGTTTGTCACTTTTTCGAATGTTTGCAATTTTTTTTTAACTTGTCACTTTTATTTTTTTAATTCATGTTACTTTTTTATTGTTTTGTCACTTTTTTCTATCACATTTTTTTTTGTGTCACTTTTTTCCTATCACTTTTTTTAGTAACAAATATTATTTTTTAATCAACATGTTGATTGGTGCTATTTTGGTATTCGTCACTTTTTTTTTGAATTTGTGTCATTTTTTTGAGTTTGTATCACTTTTTGAGAGTGTCACCTTTTTTTAAAAAATTTTGTTACTTTTTTGAGTTTGTGTCACTTTTTTTTAAAAAGTAAAAAAGTGACATTGTGTCATTTTTTTCATTTTACACAGTATTTTTNGTGTCATTTTTTCATTTTACACAGTATTTTTTACTTCCTAAAAATCTTTCATATGATTTTTCAAAACATCCCTATTATTAAGTGTATTTTTATAAGTACCCCTAAAAAAAGGATGGGGGAAGGGAATTTGGGTTGAGCCAAAAGTTCTGTGTAGGCACTAGACCTCATTGGGCTCCGTTCCTAGGATTGACGTCGACGACTTAATTGGCGATTAGTGTCGACGTTGACGATCAGGGCTTCTGAAGCTTTGGGAGTAATTTGCAGCCATAATTTTTTCTATTTAGTTTAGTTTAAATATTGGGTCAAGACGTATGAAGTTAACTTGTAAAACTATGAACTAGTAATAATGAACTTAATTTACTTTTATATGATTATTTCAATGGGCTGATTGTAATTTGTATTGTTAAATTGATTTTTATTTTTTTTGAAAAGTGAAACTTTTAAATATATAATTTAATATAATTCATTTTTTAATTAAAAAAGGGTTGATTCGATTTTGTATGATTTTAGAAAATCGAAATCTAAAGCAATCCATTTTAAAATGATTTGTTTGATTTGATTTGCGAGAAGAAATAGCGAGTCCATGTAGTCACGAATCAATGGTTTCAAACCATCACGATGGTTTAATTAGGGCTTGAAAAAACTCACGAACCGAACCAAGTGATTTTTTATAAATTAAATACTCAAACGTGTATCTAAATCGAGAACCAATGGGTTTGAGTCGGTTCTCGATTCTAGCCCAAGAACTGAAGAACCTAATCCAAATAATTTTTTTATTGAATTAATTAAATTATTTTATTTTTTTCTGAATAAATTAGAAAATTAATTAAACAAACCAGCCAATCCGATGATTTAATATTAGTATCTACTTTTTGGTATTTGTATACATTGAATTAATCTTATCGAACAACTTGTTATTTATATATTTTTAAATTGACCACGTTAATTTGTAAAATTTATGAATGAATATATCATTAGTTGTATTTATGTTGCTATGTCAACGAGTCGAGCCGAAAAAAAGCTCGAGCTCGGCCAAGAAAAGTGAGGCTCGGCCCAAGCTTCTGAGCTAAGCCGAGCCGAGCCTGAGCCAGCTCGATTTTTTAATGTCAAATCTACATTTTTACTTAAAAAATTTAAAATGTGTGCGGTTTATACGTAATAAAATTAAATAAAAAAGCTTCGGCTCGAGTTTTTTTTTGTGCCGAGTTTTTTTAGGTTGAGTCGAGCCGAGCCGAGCCGAGTAAAGCCCGGCCAAAAAAATGAGCCTCGGCTCGTTGTAACCGAGCCAGGCCTGGCTCGAGCTTTTTCCGAGCTGAGCCCGAGCCTACGAACTTTTTTGACATCCCTATATTTATGTAGTGTTGCTGTAAATGTTAAAAAAACTAATTATGATACGGAACCGAATAGAACAGAATCGAACCCGAACGATTCCATAATTATATTTGGACACAACGATTCCATTTATTAAATATCTGAAAAATTTTAATCGATTCGATTTTTTTTCAGAATCGAACCAAACCAACTCATGTTGAACCCTAATTTTAATCCTTCGTTCAACATTTTTTTTTTGCGGCACTTTGAAGTTGAAAATCAACAGTGCAATTATTCCATTAAAAAAATCTGTTTCTCCAAGAACCAACCAGTGCAATCCACGTGTTGAGCTCTATTTCCGTTGGTCTAGGTGACTAACTTTAGAAAACAATCAACTATACGCTGTCAGAATATTATTGGTCAGCACGTCATGTCATTTGTACGATGATGTTGACATTGATCTTAGAACCCATAATTTTCCTACCTAAAATAATATTAAAATTACCCTTTCGCTTAAACTGTCATTTTCAAAGTGTTTTAAAGGACTTAAAAAGCATTTCCATAACAGAAGTAATGCCCAGTTTTACTTTTTCTTTCTTATCTTACTAAATAAAAAGACAATAAAAATTTATATTAAAAAATTGCTGTTTTCTTGGGATCTTATTATTTTTTTGAGTTTAACCATTTTTGTGCCTTGCCTTTTTTGTGGTTAAGAGTTGACCCAAAAAGACAGAGAGAATAATAGATTATATGATGAATAAGGAAATGTTAGGTTCTGCAGTCTGAAAGTGAAGAAATAGTTGCATCAAAGAAGAAGAGAGATCCTTCATGTCTTATACATTTCTGGGCATTTTACTTTTTGGGAATTATTGAAAACACTTCAAGAATTTTATTTAGGTTCTTATTCCTCTGAGTGTACAATCTTTGCCTTTTATCCTAGGTGCACAAGTTTCTGGGGGTTGTTTTACAGTGTACAATCTTTGCTTTTTTGTTCGTTAAATTCTCCGAGCTCGGGTAAATTTACAGGGATTTTTAGATTATTTTTTTTTGTTCAAATTGTGTAGTAGTCTGATTTTTATTTTATTTTTTTGTCAAGAAAATTTATTAGGGTTTTGAGGGGTGCTGCCTGTGGACTGGTTAATATAAATTTCAACTCAAACCTTTTCTGGTAAGTAAAATTTTTCTGTCAGATCCTTTACAATATTTAATTCGGCCAACAATTTGGTCCCAAGCTTCTTTTAACTTTTAAACTTCCTATTTGGGATTTCAGCCAATTTTCTTCTGAGATTTCTACTCTTAATTTATTTAGGGTTTCGTTTGTAGTTTGATTAATTAAAAGTTTGGTGATTATATATGTAGAAAAAATGGTGAGAGGAAAGGTAGAAATGAAGCTTATTGAAAATACAACAAGCAGACAGGTTACATTTTCAAAGCGCAAAAATGGGCTATTGAAGAAGGCTTATGAGCTATCTGTACTTTGTGATGCTGAAGTAGCTTTGATCATTTTCTCACAGAAAGGAAAACTTTATGAATTTTCAAGCTCGAAGTAAGTTTTTATTATGAAACTTGCAAGTAATGTTTTCTTATTTATTTTGATTTTCACTTTGTTCTTCAACTTGTATATTTTATTTTGCTTTGTGTAATTGCAGAGATTTCTAGTACTAATTTAGTATTTTAAGAGTACTTTCACAATGGGTTTAGAAATGTGTGTGATTATTGATGGATTTTGTAGCTCATATTTTGCATCTCCATTTGTACTTAATTTGCAGTTAGGTACTTATGATATACCCTACAACAGAGAGGGATACAATTGCAAGAAGCAACTCTAATTGTTAGTTAAGCAAATTGTAAGAGAAACAACTTTATAAAGAATAGAGTGAGAACACATCTTTTCTAAAGAGTAAACATTTTCTCTTTTAATGCTGTTTTGAGTGTGAGTGGCATACTCTTTATCACCATAACTATGTTGTGTTGAGTATTTCTTTACACTAAATTGTGCTAAGTATTTCTATAGGCAAACTCTGAAATTCTGTAGACAACAAGACATTTACGCACGTTATTGTATTCTACCTACTTAAATTAAGCCCATGTTTGATTTAGAGTTTTATTAGATTTTGATAAAAGTTGATGAATTGTGTAATTCTAAAGTCGACAAGGGGCTAAATGTCATGTCTCACTTTGTTCTCTTATATGATTTGATTTTGTGGGTAGAAATTTGTTTTCATTCTTTCATGCCACTTCACTATGAAGCTAGGCTATGATATTTTTAATTTGAAGGAGGGTGTGATGCAAAGGTAAATAGAGAATATGTTATATGAATTGAGAAGATTTTTAAATGTGTTACAAGATATATAGCCTTTGTTTGGTTTTGTAAAAAATTAGATTTTTAGTAGATTTTGACAAAATTTGATAAATATATGGTTAAAGGGTTGTAAATCTCATGAAGTGCGTGGTTAAAATCAATTTCAATTTGGACTTAGATTTTTATCAATTTTTTAGCTAAACCATAGAGGGATAGTGTGTAAGAAACCAAAAGTTCTATCTCTTTGTGCCATATGAAGCTAATCAGATTGCCTCATTTTTGTGAATGAAAGCTTCTCTACGTTTATGCAACGTATTATCTTTCGCTAATGTCCCCTTTTCTTGTTGGTATCTTATTTCTAATTGGATCTATTTAGTGTGACCATCATATTAGTACGAGCATTTAAGTAAGGTATCTTCTGATAACATAGAATCCATGCAGAGACTTTGAGTCGTTCAACATGATATTTGCTACAGCTATAAGATCCCAAGTATCTAAATATTTGCAGTTGGGACAACTTAATCTGCGATAAAAGTCTTGCTTTTTTCTATATGCGTTTCTATCAATTTTCAAATATTACTTGGCCCTTGTTTGGGCTCCATTAAAATGGAATTCTGGGAAAAATGTATTTTGGAATAATTGATTATCGAGACGGTGACATTAAGCCTTATTTTGCAATTGAGACTTCCGAATAATACTTTAGTTTATGCTCAATATCAATCTCTCATCAATTCATATTATGATTAATGAGCTTGAATATCTCTTTTATTCTTATTCGTGGCGACTCTATTTCTCATTTTTCCAAGCATCTTTGTTGTGTTAAGATCTTGTTAACTAATATTGTCAAACACAAATCACCTACCTTGATTTCCTTGACGACATTTTCATCATTTAATAGAGACTTGTGAATTCATCTCATTTCTTGTCTTCTATAACCCAAATCAGTTTCATATGGTTGAAGTTTCAATCCATTGAAGTTTAATAGATTCCTGCAATATGCCTGTCTATGCCCTTTGAAATGAAAGCAGTATTCCCAAGTTCATGGCTTTTCAAGAAAAAAAAAAAAAACCTTCTCTTCTTCCTCCTTCATTAAATACTTTTGGAGGTTGAGTATTAATGAAATTCGTGCCCTTAATTAGGGCAGTTTCCTAAGAGAAAAACTTCCCTAATATCCAGAATATGTCTATGTTATTTTTTTATTTTTTATTGATTTTTAAATAAGATAGTGATTCGCATCCTTCCTGTACTAAATAAAATGTAACATTTGTAATTCTAGCTAGTTAAAAGGTTTTCAGAACGTTAAGGTTGTATAATCCTATCTATGTTATGTAGAACATAATTATTACTTATTGTGTAATGGATATTCAGCATGCAAAAGACTGTAAAGAGATACCTGGAGCATTCAAGAAAAGAGCAGAACAGTACCGCTGAAGTTGGAGGACAAATGCAGGTGAGATTCCATCCATTTTCTTGAAGTGATTCCATCTTGAATTATCAAACCACACGTAAATCTTTTGTCATTCGAGTTTCTCAAATATTTCATTTGTTGTTTCCTAATGGCCATTTCATGATTTTTACTGATTTCCTAAGCAGCATTGTAAGGAGGAAATATCAGTCTTGGCACAGAAGATAAAGCTCCTTGAAAATTCCAAACAGTTTCGTCTCAGTTTTCCTGCTTTTCCTTCCCAACTCTGAGCTAGTGTGGCCAAGCCTTAAAAAATTATAAATACATAAAATCTTGAAAATTCGAGTCAGTTTGTATTTAGTACCATTCTAATATGCTTGGCTTTTCTGTAAGAGTAAAGAATTTTAGACTTTCAGTACAAATTGTTTTTTAGGCTTTGCTACACACTCTCTTTTAGGGGTTTTATGATATGAAATTTCTTGCTCTCACTTAAAGATTGAATTTTGGTGGTTCTAGGAAGCTTCTAGGACAAAATTTGGGGACATGCTCAATACAGGAACTACAGGAGATTGACAGCCAGCTGGAAGAAAGCCTCAAAAAAATCAAAGCTAGAAAGGTGTTATACATAAAGAATTTTATAAAAAAAGAATTGTCCCTCGTAAACATATCTTTTCAACTTAAAATTTTCTTTTTTTTTTTTTCAAAAAAAAAAAAAATCCATGAGAGACTCCTACCAATTTATTTATACTGAAAAGGAAGTACATGCTTCAAGGGGACATGACAACAAATTTTGAATCATTTGCTTAAAATTAAACAAGTAAATTAACTCTGTGCCATTTTGCAGGCTCAATTATTCAAGGAAGAAATAGAAAACTTAAAAGCAAAGGTATTAGCATAAAACTCTAATGCATGAACTAGTTCATCTAATTGTTTTACTCTCTCCAATTAGTAGTAACTGGACTTTTTTACATATTTAGGAGAAGTTTATGCTAGAAGAAAATGCAAGATTACGTGAAAAGGTGAATTCTCAATTATCACTGTTTTCTGGATATTTAACATTAAAGGAACTTTTGTTTATGCATTTACTACAATAAAAAATTAAATCATTATACTCAAATTGATTTACTATACAAGTCAATTGGAATATCATGATTCTACATCTTTGAAACTTATTCTGCTCTTGGATTTGAATCTTGAGTTCATGATTTCTTTTGTGTTTGCTCACTTTATGCTTACTTCTTAGGTATACTGATTTTATAGTAGCAATTATTCATATATTATATTCAACATGTGTTGATATTTAGGTTTTCAAGAATTGGGCATTATTATCATTGCATGATAAGTTCATCCTATATGTGATGCAATTGTATTGCATGCCAAGAGAATGGTATTGCCTGTGATAAGTTGATGCATATTGATTTAAAGGTGACTAGTTTGTGTGAGACTGTTAGGCATAGCTTATAAGCAAGTTTACAAATTTATGGAAACTTCATTTTCGATCATACGTTTCAATGGACCCACAAGTTATATCCACTTATTCATAACTCATTTCTATCTA
>CAIGRH010285756.1:0-11501 GCA_903798295.1 Fraxinus nigra | reverse complement strand
AACAAAAAAATAAATATAAAAAAATGTTGTGAGCTGAAACTTGCAACTAGGGTGTAGGCCAGGAAAATAATGGCTCGGGCCTTTTAGGGACGAGTCAAGCTTGGTTAGGGCTTTAGGCTCAAGCCTTACAGAGCCGAATCGGGCAAAAAATTCAGTCGACTAGTTGTTTTTTTTAATAAGTTCCTACTTGAAGCAGGCTAAAACTACCTGATTTAAGGCCTGTGAGATGGGCCAATTTTGGCCTGCCATGCCAGCTGGCTTGGGCTGTTGCTCAAAAATGAGGCTTGACTCGAAACACGAGCTAAGTCGACCTTGAACTTTTTTCGAACCGAATCGCGGACCACCCGAGCAATGAGTTGGATTGACATCCCTATGTCGATTCTCTTGACAAGTTCATACAAAATCTATGTGTTCAAAATTTCTTCTTCTTGAGCACACACAAATACAAGTGATTATAAGCATTCACCCGTGATGAGTGTAGTTTCTACACTTATTCGGGTTGCTAAATGATGATATTTTGTTATTTTTTGGACGGATTATGACATAATTTGTGTTATATTGTGTTTAATAGGTAAAACTTGATGATTTCATGAAGGATAGGAAGAAAGAACGGAAAATTGAAAAAAAATTATGAAATCCAAACTATGTGGACTAAAGTGCAACATTCCAATAGTTGTGTCGAATTGCAAAACGACGCTTCAAAAATATCAAAGGTCAATTGGAGGTGAGAAGTCAACATGATGAAAAATTTGTCGAAAATGATCAAAATACACACTTGAAAAAGTTCAAGAACCAATATATAATTTGGTCCAAAATAACAATACCATGTGTACACATAGGTCTACAGGCCATGTGTACACTCAACCCATATTTAGGTTGATTGAGGCTATTTGGAGTCTATTGTGTGTACATACCAAATGATCCATGCGCACCGTGGTTCAATTTCGGGAAAAAAACTGTGTTTCCTTATTTTACTTGAAAACTTTTTGTATGCAATCTTTTGACACTCTATATATACCATAAGCCGTCCAAAACTCGAGAGGCCTCCACGGACTTAAAAAAATTTCTGTATTATACATATTTTTGAAGCGAAGAACGATGTTTGATCATCAAATAAAGGTGAATTACTCCAGATTTTTGAAAATTATTCAAACAATATTAAGATTTCATTCAAGAGAATAGAATTCTCCACTTTCTTCCACCTTTTCTTGATTCGGGTGATATTTTTTTATATTCTCATATAGTTTAATTAATATGGCGATATACTAGTTTTTTTTTATTGGATGAATGATGAACCCTATTATTTGTGTTATTTTAATTCAAGACGATTAATTTAGTATTTTTTTGATTTTTTTTATTGGTTGTGTATTCTTATTGAATTATTTGATTGCTTGATCAATAATTAAATAGTAAGTTGCTTGTTGTAATGTAGAAATACTCACAATAAATTTAGAACATGGTAAAATCAACGCATAGAAAATATGTATTATAAATAATATATATGTCATGTGCAATGATCTGTAATAAATCCAGTGAATCAATGCATGTTTTTGTCATATGAATTTAGGTTAGGAATATGATCGGGCCGTGTTAAACATATGCTTAATATATATTAGAAAAGAATATTGAACAAAAGTAGATTATTGATTGTCTTGAATGTATAAATTTACTAGATTATGAATTAAGAGTTGAATTAAATAGCAATTAGACGCTTAAGACTCCAATATAAACATTCACATATTAAATAAATACCTTATTTTCTTTCTTAGTTCATGATTAATGTATATAACAACAAAATCACATCTTTTATGTTATGAATATCGAATTTAATAGTAACTAGTGAATTATGATTAAACATATTTCGCGTGGGAGGATAACTCACAACTCACTTTATTATTACTTGTTAACGATTCCGTACGTTTGAACCCTTCCGAATAATTTCATTGATATTATGTGCCCCGTTTGAACTACGTTATATAATAACTCATTTTTCATACTTTATTTTTAACTGTATATTCCATCAATAAAATAATTTGCATGTAAATTCAAAATTTCTCTTACTTTCTAATCATATATTCTCAAAAAATCATCATTACAAAAATGAGGCTCAAATAATTACATCATTTCACTATAAAAATGAGGCTCAAATAAAGGCTATACATGAAAAATATTTAGGGTCCGTTTGACATGATTTTTGAGACCCAAAAATTATTTTTGGACCCGTTTGACTAATTTTATGAGAGTGCTTTTTCTATTTGAAAGAGTTTTTAGAAAAAACTGATTCACCATGTTAAAAACACTTTTAAAATAAGAAACTCTTTTAAAAATTAATTTTCAAATAAAAATAAAATAAATTCTTTTAAAAATTCTTTTACAATAAAGAAAAGTAAAAGAAAAAGTTATGATTAACGGTCGTTAAAAAAAAAAAAAAACTTTAAAAAGTAATAAGAGAATAAAAAAGTCTTGAACTTTACTAACTCGAATAGTCATAAAAAGATAAATTTAGGGCGTGTTCGAGCCACATTATTTTGAAAGAATGTATTTTGAAATAGTAGATTGATGGAAAATGTATAATTGAAAAAGAAGGAAAAATTATTGATGTGATGGAAAATAATATTTTATTAAAAAATGTATGGTTAAAAATGAGTAGAATAATGCAAATGAGAATTTTAATATGGCTCAAACATGGACTTAACTTATGTTTGGTACACGTTCTTTCAAAACTCATTTTTAACCATATATTCTTTGATAAAATAATATTTTTTCATCATATCAATAACTTTTTCTTACTTTTTAACCACATATTCAGAGATTGTTTGATTGAGATTAAAATTAGATTTTTAGTTGATTTTGATAAAAGTTGATGGAATGCATAGTTGAAAAATTGTGGGACCAATGAAATATATGGTTAGCCCCTGTTTGGTAAAATTTGCATTCTCATTATTCTACTCATTTTTAACTACATATTCTTCAAGAAAATAATATTTTCCATCACATCAATAATTTTTCTTTCTTTTTCAACCACACAATCTCCACCAATCTACTGTTCCAGAATACAATCTTTCAAAATAATGTGACTCAAACACACTCTTAATATTGATTGTTTGACTTTAATTTAGATTAAGACTTGATTTTAATCAATACCAAACGAGAACTTATTGTCATATCACTATTTAAAATATATTCTCTTCTCAATTACGTGTATCAAACATCTCATTACTTTAAAAGGGAATGTCTTGCGAAACAAGTTAAATATAAGATAATGGTTGCCTTGAGTTATACTCCACTACTCCATTTTCACTATTTTAATACTTTTTTTTTACCACCAATCAGCACCCCCAATTGGTCATAACTCGTTGCATAAGAGTCACGCGACTCTTCCCTTTCACCGACTCTCACAGCTACGTGGAAGTGCAAGGACACGAACATTAGTCATTGAAAGACAGCGTGATGGAATATCAGTGGCACTTAAATGGACCATTATACCCTCGTATATTTTCATGTTGTTTCCTAAACTACTAAAGGAAGAGGCACCCAAAATTGAGCCAAAATTACATTTTAGTCACTCAACATTTTAATTTGGTTCCCAATAGTATGGAAGTTTCAATTTCAGTAGTTGGACGAATTATCTCTTCGGCCTATAACGAATTTTAGAAGGGCCGAACCTCACATTGTAGCACGAAAACTGTTCGATTTTGGAGTCGATTCAAAAACCGGACTAAATGAGAATTATATGCTCTTAAGAATTCATCAATGGCTAGGATTTTTGAATTAAAGCATAAGAAATTATTAAAAGGGAGCATTACATTGTAAATTACCAAGTCTAAATTTCTCCGTTTTATTGACTGTTATTGCAATGCTAGACTTGTAGTGAACTTGTATAAAGGATTTCATCAACCCCCATTTTTTTTTTCTATGAGAGATAATTTTTCGACTTGTTAGTTTGTTGCATCGAGTGCTAATTAACAATAAAATTCGTGCATTAACAGGAAATGTTGTACTTATGTAAACACGTTATTTACAAGTCAAAAGATGAACTTATTACATGATTGGATAACTAATAAGATCCATCGATGTTCAAATGTTAGTTTTAGTAGCAGATATTTTTTGAAAAAAAGTCAAATAACCAAAAATGAAATTTTGCTCAAAACTTATTCTCCGTTTATTTTCCACTAAAAAGAGTTTTTATTCTAGAAATTGAGTTTTGAAATAATGATTTTTTAAAAAACGTGGTTACAAATTAAAATTTATTTTTGAGTTTATTGTGTAAATACGAGTTTGGATTTTTTATTTTTTTTGCCCTATTTGGTGAGAATTAAAATTAATTTTTTACTAAATTTTGATAGAAATGATTGAAATGTGGTGGAATTTATAAAATATAAATACGTGATTAAAATTAATTATTTCTAAAACCTAAATTTTAATTTCTATTTAACGTGGCTTTAATAATGACCGATATTTTAGCCCTAATTAGACCAATCAACGTGGCATCGGTTTCTAGATTTGCTAATCGCAAGAAACTTCAGGACGCTTTTTTATTTCTTTTAAATTAGATAATTAATTTCTATTTTCGTACCATTTCTTCTTCCCCTTCTTCCAATTGGGGAAACACACACAGAATTCTATGTATAGCAGTATAGGCATCCCGTATCCGTATGTAAATTACTTGTAAAGTGTGGGGAGATTAAGGAATCGGAACGATGTTGGAGGATCAGGTGGCGTATTTGCTACAGAGGTATTTGGGGAACTATATCAGAGGACTCAATAAAGAAGCCCTAAAAATCAGTGTCTGGCGAGGTAACTTTTTTTTTATTTTTTTATTTTTTATTATTTTATTATTTTTACTGTTTAAGCAAGCTTTTGTTTATGTAGATTGAAAATTGAGTTTCTGTTAGTGTATTTTTTCGGTAAGTGTAGAATTCGGTTGAATTCGAGTTCTGGAGTGGCGCGTAATTAAATTTTGTATTCACTCTTAATTTCTTCAATTTAATTTTACAGTGTTGTGTGTTCGACTATTCTATTGTAATATGTTGAATGTACTAAATTTAGCACATAATGTTGTAGTTCTTTTAGGACTATTTTTTCTTTCTGCAATTGCTATTATGCAATTGCTATTACAAAAATCCTTATCACTCTCTAGAATGAACTAATAATTGGAGTTAATCTGTGATGGAAAAGGATGAGGGGAAGTTATTAGGCTTGCAAATATTGTAGCTGAAAGAGATTTTTTTTTTTTTTTAATCACCAAAAGTCTGAATGTATAAGCTATTGAGAAGGGTTATGGTCAGAGAACAGTTTCCATATTTGGTAGATTGTGAAGGTTAGGACATAGAATTTTGTTTTGAAAAAGTGTGTTTGGGACTAATGTACATATTGTGCAGATATCATGGATTTAATTTCTAATTTAAAAGAGAAGATGAAAATGATGATGCATTATAGTTATTATTTTATAAATCTATTGGTTGAGGATTTTTTCTGTTGCTCATAGAGGTGTCAAATCTGATTTTGATAGTAAGGATGTTTCTCAATTATCAACACTTCTCTTTTCCGTTCTGTATAGTCTACGTCGATATTTTGACATTGGAATTCTATACGGAGAGGTTTGCGAGAAGGTTAACAGGGCAAGATAGTAGTTATGTATCCATTACTGATTCTAAATATGTTTGAGTTTGAAATTACAAGAAGCTTACTGTGAGAAGGGGAAAGCAGATCTTTCGTAATGAAAGCTGGTTTTCTTGACATGTCTAAAAGGGATTTTTGACGGGAAGAAAATGATATGCATTCAATCAGCACTTAGGTGGAACTTACTCTTTGGGAAGTGGAATTAGTGCAGGAAGTGCTTAGTGCACTGCATGTCAAGAAATGACAAGGGATGACATGATCATGACAAAGGTTTCGAGGGGAAATATCATACAAAGTCGTGTTATATCATATATGGTGTTGATGAAGGGGGTAACAAAGGGCATTTGTTATGGATTGAGGTTGGGTCACGGGGGTCTCAAAGTAAATAAGATTTTTTCCATATGAGCCACATGGGACTCCATTCTCAGTGCTAGCAGCTTCTGCGGGATGAGAAAAATGCACACTTTTGTGCTGCCAGTGGGAGGTGAATGTGTTCTGTTTTGCTGCTTCGTGGTTGATTTGTGCTGCTGCTCTGTGGAATGTGCTGTTTCAGTTGTTCATGGTCTATATTGCAATGCTTGCAAATGTGAATGATTGCTGATTTCTAAGCATGTAAAGAACTTTGAATTTAAGGAGATTTTCACTTGGATGACACATGGTGTACTTTTATATTCGATGTCTGGGAAACAGCTGCACAGTGTCTTCTATGTTTGATTTTGAAATAATTCTGAGGATGAAACGGGTTGAAAGCAAGATGCGAAAAACTATAATGCACGGACACTCCTTCTAGGGAAGTGTGAGTGTTGGATACCGTCACTCCATGGCATGGTCTGACAAGCCATATCCTATTTTTGATATATTTTTTTCCTGAGTTTTTAGCTCTCGGTGCTTTAGAGACATTCCTTAGACAAGTATTCATGTACCCCGTCTTATATTAAAAGTATAAAAGCAAAGATGTAATATATAAAATTTTTAATTTTTTTTAAAGAATTTAAATTAACGTATTGGTGTCCATATCGTGTCCGTGTCCATGTCACGTGTTGTGTACAACTTAGGTGGAAAATAAAATACTCTTTGCTATTGTCATGATCCTACACTAATAACAGTTTTCCAAATTCACTTTGCCTTGCATCCCAATTTCAGCTATGTCATTGTTCTCATTTCCTCCAGTTCGATCACCCCCTAGCCTGCCGAAAAAAAATCTTGTCCACCAAATGGAACCCGAACAAGACACATTCATCATCAATTTTTCCTTGAATATTCCACATTCTATAGTTTAAAAGGAAGTCTAATGTTATAGAACCTATGCATTCTGCTTCAATGTCCAAAGATATATAAAATCCTAGGATTTCTATAGTAATATCATTTCATTGTTGCCATTTTCTTGGCTGCCCCTCCCTGCCATGCCACCATAATGTCTTTTCTGCATGAAATTGTTGAAGTGCTATTTTTTCTCAACTGTTGACACGGTCTCATCTCTTTTCTTGCTGGCATTTCATTTTTGTGGCCTCTAGTTTCTGCCATGGAACGGAATCATGATGCTTTCTGTTGGTTTGAGTCTTTCCTTTTTCTTCCCCTTTCTTTATGTCCTCCAATTTCTTACCGAATATTTTCCATCCCCCCAAATTGTGTTCCACAGGAATAATTATTATCTTGTAACATCCTAGTTGTTGTAAATTCAGAAATTCCAAAAAAAGATCTTCTGTTTACATTAACCTTTCAGAATCTGTGCCCCTGAATTTCTTCTCTTTTTACTGAAAATTTCTTGCCTCTGTTCTGTTGTATTCGCAGCCTCCTTAACATTCTGTTTCGCCCAATACTCACTTTTTATATCGTCACTGGTAACAAAACTTGGGTGCTCGTTCCTCTCTGAAATCCTGGCATTGACTCCCTTTTCTTCTACCTAAAGATAAAAATTTATGTTCTATTTGAGAATCTCTATCCAATGTCTAGATTGACATCTCATGATTTGCTTTCACTAGAATTGTTTAAAAGCTCCTGTTCTCCTTCCTCCTATATTTTCCACTGTTATTTCCTTTAATTTTATTTGGCAACTGGTTTAGGATTTCCCATGAGAAAGTACTCTCTCTCTTTTTTTTTTTTTCTATTTTTTTCCCCTCTCCTTACCTTTTTCATTTTTGCTAACTTTCAATTGATTGAGGGCTTTCATGCACTTAAATGGAGAACAAAAGAGCGGTGGCTGAGACTAACATTTTCATTTGGATTTCTATTATGCTATGCTGATGACTTTGAGGTGACTGGCAAAGTGGTGGCTGGTGCTGTTGGTTTACAATGTTCCTCTGGCTGATGGTGGATATTCTGATTTTGTAGAAGATGGCGGTGTCTTGCGATTGTATATGACGATAATGTATGGGATTAGTTGGTGGCTACAAGATGTCGGGTATGGTGGTGATAGGTGCTGAAGGGTGAAGATGATGGCGTTAGCTGATGTGGCTGGTGTTTTGTTTTCCAGGAGACTTCTGGAGAAGATGATGACTGGGTTACCATAAGGGAGATGATGTTAACTGATAATGGTAATGGGTGTTGGTGGCTTTATGATGGCTTGTGTGGTGGTTGGTGGAGCTGATACTGGCTGATGCTGCAGGAAGCTTACAGAAGATGATGAACATTTCACGAGAGAGAAGATATTGATTGATGTCCACGAATGTGTCTTGGTGGATTTTTTTTTTAGCTTGCATGGTGTGTGGTGTTTTTAAAGTTGGCTGACGTTGCAGGTGGATAGGTGATGATGGTTAGAGAGAGATTTTAGAATCTCCTTCTTTGTCTCTGTTAATCTCTTCAGAATACATGCATTTTTTCTGAAACAATTTCTTTTGCAATTGACCTATCAAGCCTCCCACGTTCTTTTGCTCCATCAAAGCTTTGAAGTTGACACACTCTGTTTCTCTCTTTTCGGCAGTAATACTCTGGTTTCCTTAGCTGTAAATTTATTACTTCTATATTTCAAAGAACTAATGATCAGTCCAGTCGTTTTCGTTCAAGCTTAGAGTTTATGAAATACTGAAACTTGATGTGTTAATGATAAGCTTTACTTAACTGATAGTCTGATACCAAAGGAAGGCCTCGGGATCCGTTGTTGAAAGGATAATGTGATGCATTGACATAGAGAGAATAGGTCGGATTTATTTTGCTGGCATGCAAAGACTTCTCGATGGCTGCCATGATATTAATGTCATTCACAAGATAGTGCCCATATTAATTCTCTATCAAATTGCCTTTTTTGATTATGTTAATAGTTTATTTTGTGAATTTTTCTTTGTTTTTTCCTCACTGGTTTGTACTTACTGTAGTGTTGTTTAATATTATGCAGGCGATGTAGAACTAACGAATATGCAACTGAAACCTGAGGCACTCAATGCATTGAAGTTACCTGTAAAGGTTAAAGCAGGATTTCTTGGATCTGTGCAGCTCAAGGTTTGTAGGCACGATCAGTTTTTTAAATTAATAGAAGCTCACAACTTACCTTTCTTGATTGAGGTCTCTAATAGCCAATCTTGGATTGTCCAATCTATGATTCTGTGCAGTATTCGCATGTTCGTTTACATCCTTGTGCTCCTGTTTTAAAGATTGATATTTGTCCACTAATTATTTAAGGAAAATATATGTGGAATTCCAAGGAAAAACTTATGAGGTTGCATCCTAAGGATTATGAAAACTTTGGAGTTTGCCCTATGTCCTTGCTAGGCATTAAGTTCACGAGTTAAGAGATTTGTTTGTGACGATTGCCTTCTCAAATGTGTATTCCATGATAAAATCATAGGAGGAGAAAAATATTTATGTTGATTGGTAATGATTACGCCCAAAGAATAACGGGGTAGTTGTAGCACAGTTTTTGGGGAGTCGATTCCACAGGGAGATAGAAGAAATGCTCAAAGGATAAAAAAAGGTTGGATGTTCTCTCGTTTGTGAAGTAGAATTTATTGTTCGAATAAAATTAAGAATTCAATGTTTGAAATAATGAAATTAAAATCAATATTTGGGGTAGCGAAGCATTGAAATTCTCTCAATTGGATTGTATCAATCTCATCAATTATTCATTCTTATAACTCAATCAGATGCCTTCATCCAACTCTCTAATCGGAATATATGACGTTACAAATCAATTTAATTCAATTGTAATCCTAGAATCTAAACTTCCTATAACACATTCGCACTCTCTTTATTGGAATAAGATCAAGAATCGATCATATACATCAAAGTATAAGGCAGTAATCAATCCACCAATAAAGTAAAATTGAGATTAAAATTCAATAAATAGTTCAATCATTCGATAAAAGAAGCATAACTGGATCTATGAAGAATTTAATAAATGTTAAACCAATCTCAACATAAATTAATTGTAATTGAAACTCAACAAATAGTTTAATTTTTCGATGTAAAAACATGACTGAATTCATGAAAAATCTAGTAAAGGTTAAGTCAATTTCAAAATATTTATGAAAAGAAAATCTAAATCCTAGAATTGTTTAACAATGAAAAATCAAATTACATGGATAAAAGATGTGAAATCACCAATTTCGATTAAGTTCCCTTCTAGCTTTACCAATATTTTTAGTTTTCATGAAGATTCTTGAGCCAAAGATGAGAGAAAGTAGTATGGATGAGTTTTCTTTATTTTTCCTCATGTTTAGGGTTTCAAAACATGTATTTATAGTTGTTTCCATAAGTGATTGACTTAAATTCGGGAACCAGAATTTTCGTCTTGGAAATACTCTATGCAACCGCATAGAATAAGTGGAAGCGAACGCGTAGAATATTTTAACTTGGCCTTGGAATTCATTGGAGTAGAGTAGGCGATCACATTGAATTTAAGCTATGCGATCGCATAGTTTTAGATAACTTCTACATGACAGCTTTCAGTATCTTGGTCATATCTTTCTTTCCTGATATCCGATTGAGGCGATTCAAGATGCGTTGAAAAGCTGACTCAAAAGGGAATGTTTCTTATGCCAAAAAATGGGTCTCAAATTGAGACTGAAAATCCGAAGAACTTTTTCGGTGGGGAGTTGATATGTGATAATACTTTGACTATATTTTATCTTTTTGGCTTCTTTCCTCATTCAATTGATGCTTAATACACTCAAATCTTGATATCTTCGTTTTGCCTTCATAGCCATCTTTTGGGTATATGCAGTTTGGTACTTGAACTTTTGTTTTCTTTCATTTTGACCCTTTTTTATTTCTTCCAAATTTCACCATATCCATCAAATTGCCACCTAAATCAAAATATAAAGATAATGAGTGCATTTTGGCATCAAATAATTTTTTTTGAAAGGTAATCAAGTATTTTATTAATCAATGCATCCATCTGTAAAGACCCGATTTCTTGAAAACTCAAATTTTAATTAATTCAGAAAATAAATACATCTTGAGCCAAAAACATAAAATTTAACATTTCATTTATTCATAAAGAAAATATTTGTTTACAAAATAACATAAAATGAAAGAACGTTTAATCCAATGTTTAACCCATAATTGAAAGTAAAACAAATAAAAATGGATTCCTTTTTATTAATTAAAATTTCTGCCATCATCCCGAATTACCAGTTCCAAACCCACGATCTCAATTTCCTGAAAGGGGGAAAACTTAAAGGGGTGAGATTTAAAAAAAATCTCAATAAGTGTGTACAGTGAACAAGTAAATTGCATTTAAATCAAGGAAAAACAATATTTCATATCGTACATATGTAGGGGAGACGAGAATTTTTCCGAACATAGGTGGTAGTAAATCAAGTGCGTAGCGCTACTAAACTCCAGCCTTCCTATCATAAACATATATTACCCATAAAAGGAATTCCAGAATTTAAAGTACAATGTACACGTTCACGTAATCACAGGAGAGGTATGATAGGGAGGGA
>CAIGRH010285752.1:0-12643 GCA_903798295.1 Fraxinus nigra | reverse complement strand
GCTCAGAAGATTTTTAACCTGAATCTCTATGGTTTCCTTTTTCAACTGTCAGCTCATTAACTCTCCTAGAGGTCTTCTTAAGCTAACTAGTGAAGTTCCTAACTTGAGTATCTAAAGATTCATTCATGGATTTCACTTCACTCAGGATCAAGTTAGATTCCTTAAAGTGAGCTACCAACTTCTCATTTTCCAATTCAAGTTCTTTATTCTTTGCACTTAAGACTCTGTTTTTAGTAAGAATCTTAAGACTGTCCTCATACATTTTATCATAAGCCTCTTAGATATCTTCATCACTTATAGACTCTTCATCAAAATCCTCATCACTATCTAAGTCTTCTTCTCTTTCAGTCCCCTAGTCAGATCCATTCTTAATTCTTGTAGTAAAGGTAATATATTTTCCACTTTCCTCACGAGTGAATCTCTGATTGTCCGAGTTAGACTCGTCTTCACTAAGAGTAGCATTCATAGCCAAATTTTTCCTACTGTTAGGGCACTCACTCCTAATATGACCATAACCTCGACAGTTATGACATCTCACATATTTAGATCGCCTTCTAAACTCATTGAAATTACCTCTTTTATCAAATGTCTCATCATCTTTCATCATAATCTCTTCAAACCTAGTGGTCAACATCTCCAACTTAGAGTTTTTAGCAGTCTGAGTTCCCTCATGTGTGGTCTGTAGAATATCCCAAACTTTTTTAGCAACCTCATACATAGATACTCTCCTAAATTGTTTAGGGAACATTGTCATAAATATGCCGTAAGGCTTTACTATTCCAGTTATACTCAACTAAGTTTGCTCTAGTCCAATTAGCAATGAGAGTGATGATAACTTCATTATTAACCGTAGAACTGGGACAGTCCAACCATTAACCATACTCAACCAAATTCGCTCATCCATAGATTTTAAGAAAGCTTTCATTATAACCTTCCAATAAGCATAATTATTGCCATCAAAATATAGTGGGCCGGATAATGAATTACTAATCCAGAAATATAAGGTCAGGATTCAAATTTAGGCTCTGATACTAATTGAGATTACGTAGTTTACTAACTAAGTTTGACCTTACATACGGAATTATACAATTAACAAGCAACAAGTCACTTTTAATTGTTTCTAGATGATTAAACAAACAATCAAACTATCCTAAATTAAATTACCACAATTTGTAATAAGAAAGCAATAAATAACACCAATATTGATGACGGAGAAATCTAACTAGGTAAAAACTTTGGAATCAAGTCAGTTATCTCCACTATAGACAATATGGATTACAATCTGTTTCCAGCCTAACAAATTTCACTAGTTCTCGTTGTTTTAATTCATGTAATCTCCGAGATCTGATGTATCCGCCAGCTTCCTGATCTCCTATAGTTAGATGTTGTTTAGCCAACTTCACTAGACTTCTCAATCTACTTTCTGTAGTTTCCAAGATCAACTGTCTTCTTCCAGCTTCCCGATCTTCTTCAAATGTCTCTTCCAAGTGAAATTCCAAAAATCTCCAATTCTTGTATTTTTCCTGTACTTGCAGTCCACCTCTCTCAATGTCCAATCGAGAGAGTACCTTCTTCAAAGTGTTAAGGAAGTCAGGTGTTTTGGATTCACAAAACTTGATTTTTTTCCAAAACTTGGTTGTCAAGTCTCAAGAACGATGTGAATGATTCCACCAATGAATTGTGTTCTTGGATCTCTCAAAAGATAATATGAATATGTTATATCAATAAGGCACAATGAGACAACCACTATTTTCGTGCAAGAGTAACTATATTTATAGTTGGAGATGTATGAGCAGTATGGCCCATGTAAAACTCTCCAAAATTGCAAACTAGGGTTATCCACGTAACAATGTCGCTCGAGCCAAGGGTATGTCGCTTGAGCAATACCTGGGCGAGAAGCGACTGTCGCTCAAGCGATAGCCAGACGTTAAGCTAGCGAAATTTCGATGTCGTTTCTTCCTTATTTCCAAACTTTAACTCAAACCCTAGGCTACCTAACTCAACTATACAAAACTGCACTTCACTCCTTGACTTTTACACATTTTCAATTATGTCATTTTTGTTCACAGAATTGTCAATTACAAAATTGAACCTAACACATGTCAATTTGGTAAACAAGTGAAAAGTTCATTCAAACCCAAATTGCTCTCATCCACTACAAAACCACTTCAATTACTCCACATTGATCTTTTTTGACCATTGAGAACCGCTAGTTTAGGTGGAAACACTATGCTTTCATCATCGTTGATGATTTCTCTAGATTCACTTGGGTTCTTTTCTTAAATTTAAAAAATGAAGCCTTAAAAACTTTAAACATTTTTGCAAAAAGGTCCAAAATGAAAAGGGGTACTCCATTACAACTATTAGAAGTGATCACGGTGGCTTTGGCGAACGTCTGGTGGCTCCAAAGGTTGAAATTTTTACCCTGAATTTCTAACATACAACGACTAGTTTTAGTCGTCCGGTCAGTAGCAGACATTCAGTAACGATCGTCCGGTTGGTCAGAACTTTGTGTTTTGACTCGCTTTACATTTAACGTTATATACGCAAGAGCATTCAAGTAAGATTCTTTTGAGAAAAATTGCATTTATTTCTCATATCATTTATTGTCAAATCATTTTAGTCTTAAAATTTTTTTGATCAAATTAACTTTTGAAAATCATTCTACACATCAAAGTTTTTCATACCTAACACTTGAATTTTATTCATTGCTATTTATTAAAGTGTTAGCCTATTTCTCTCTTAGTACTAATTGTGAGCATATCATTTATTAAGAGAGAAGTTTCAATTTGTATAATCAATTTTCTCTAAACTTGTGGGTCGTGTTAAGATCTCGTAAAACTCAACATTGTATAGGATCGGTGCTCCTTATTTGTAAGTCATCAAACATTTTGTAGATGGTTGGATTGCACCACAAGTCAATCAACATAGTGAAATTGGCCTTGCTCGTGCCGGAGAAATATGTAACGGAGGACGTAGATCATTGCATTGGATTGAACCTTCATAATTATATCGTTTGATATTATTTGAATTAATCTATCTAGCTATTACGTATTTGATTTTAGATTAAAGTTTTAAAAATTAATTTATCCCCCCTCTTGGTTAGCTATTATTTGGCTATCACTATGATCTTTTGTCATCCATTTTGAGTTCATTACAAAATTCTTCACATACTTTTTTTACTAGGTTATATTAAAATAAAGATTAGCTTGTTCCAATTATGTCAATATGATCGTTAATAAGTTTTAGCCTATCTTTCGCAACTATATTAAAAATATGTCAAGTACAATGAACATGAAAAATAATCCCACCAAAATTGGGATTCAAAGCTCAAGCTAATTTATCAAAATTGTCTTATTAATAGTTTCATTTTCAAACGAGAAACTACAAATTTTATTCTCACAAAGAAATTCTTTAATAATATTCATTAAAGAATTAAAAGTTTTTACATGAGTCGTCTCGTGGACGGTTTGGACTCAATTCGACAGTTTGTCTCTAGACGAGTTTAAGCGGCCCATGGATTGAGCCAAACGAGCAGAACGTCCAAGCTCATAAGCCTTCAGCCCAATTATCACTCTTAAGAAGGGTCCATTTGACGATGCAGGCACGATTAGAGCTTTTAGCAGTCAAGATTTATCAAAAATATTTGACTATTTGGTTCAGCCATTTCATATAATTTTTATAAATATTATTTATTTCATATTATGTAAATCTATAAAAATTAAATATTAGATAATCATGACACTACATTGTTTTTTTATTGATTGTGTTACTAAATTTGACTGAGTTAGTAATGTGATCCATAATACGATGGCACGTTCGGGTAAGAATCCATTGATTGTTGAGGAATGGTCTATGACTAGTTCGCAAGCAAAGCAGGTCAAACTAGCAATTGGACTACCTGCTCAACAAATCGAGTAAGGTTCTTGAGTCTTGTAATCGTAGGGTCAACATATTGTCGACAATTGTGTTGGTTTTTTGGTTCAATATCTTTGAATCAAGTTTAAACATTGATTCTTACCTTTCTTGGGATGAATCAATTTTGTGTGGGTTTTGTAGCTTCAATTGCTACGTGGGTTCGTATTAGTTGGTGTCATAGTTTGACTCCAAAAATTAAGATTATATCATTTAATTCCTTATTTGTTTTTGTTTTAGTCCTTATCTTTGTTTTTCGTGTTCTTCGTCTTTGAGTCATTCAATCTAATTAAGGTACCAAAAAAATTGAAAAATCATTTGTGCCCAAATTAGTGCCCAAATCAACTTGTTTTCAATTTTTTGGGCTCTTTGTTAATTCTAGCACACTAAGAAAAAAGAAAAAAATGTCCCGTCCAAATTCAAGAAATACTTTCTTGAATTTATCCTTAGGGTTTCATTCAAAGTTCAAATCCCTACCGTCTTGAATCATTCTAGATCACTTTCCTTACTCAATTCTTTGTTTAGACTCCATAAGAGTTAAATTTTGATTGAGATGAAATTAATTCTTCGAAACACTTGCAAGAAAGCAATGAGTGGAAAAAGATAGAGCAGTGAGACTAATAGAAGGAAAAAATCCAAATTAAGTAATACACGAGTGTACACACATAAGACAAATATTAAACTAGATTTAGGATGTTTGACAAAGAATATTCTACTTCAAGTGAGAAGAATAGTCAAGTCATCATGACGGATGAGGTGATACGACGATTTGAAAGGTTGTTTGGTGACATAGAATGGATAGGCAAGAGGCGTGGACGGAAAGGCAAGACACGTTGCTTGCTAATTTGCGTAAGGAACAACTTTGAGAAGTTTCTAACACAAGAAGGCAAGGTAGGCGGGATCGTAGAGCGGATTTTGCTGGTGAATGTGAAATAGATAGTGACATTAATGAGAATACATTGGTGGATGTTGAACTATGAAGAATGAGGGATAGAGGAATTAGGCATGAAAGGAGGTAGAGAACCTATTGGAGATGGTGTTGATAGAAGTATGAGATATATCAAAATAACAATTCATTTGTTAAAAGGAATGAGTGATCCAAATGCATACTTGGAGTGGAAAAAGAAATTAGAGTTGATATTTGATTGCCACAACTACTCGAAGAAAAAGAATGTAAAGATTGTGGTACTTGAATTTACCCAATTATGCTATCATTTGGTGGGATCAAGTAGTAACATCTAGGATGAGAAATCATGAGCGGCCTATTAACACATGGAAGAAATGAAAGTTATCATGAGGAAGAGGTTTGTGCCTAATCATTATTATAGGGAGTTTCATTAGAAAATGGAAAACATCTACCAAGGTTCTTAGAGTGTAGAAGATTATCATAAGGNTATTTGATTGCCACAACTACTCGAAGAAAAAGAATGTAAAGATTGTGGTACTTGAATTTACCCAATTATGCTATCATTTGGTGGGATCAAGTAGTAACATCTAGGATGAGAAATCATGAGCGGCCTATTAACACATGGAAGAAATGAAAGTTATCATGAGGAAGAGGTTTGTGCCTAATCATTATTATAGGGAGTTTCATTAGAAAATGGAAAACATCTACCAAGGTTCTTAGAGTGTAGAAGATTATCATAAGGAGATGGAGATTGCTATTATTAGAGCAAATGTTGAGGATGATATGGAGGTTACCATGGCCCGATTTTTGAACGTTTGAATAGGAAGATAACTAATGTGGTAGAGTTTCAACATTATGTGGAGTTGTAAGACATGCTACAGGTAGCTATGAAGGTGGAGAGGTAGTTGAAGAGAAATGGAGCAACTAGATATCCATCGAATTCTAACTCTTCTCGAAAATCAAAGTGGGGTGAAAATAGAGGTAATGGAGCTGTTTCGAGTAGTAAGACTGAACCACCAAGGGAAAATGAGGAAGTTGCTAGCAAAATTATACCCAAAATGAATTCCCAATTTTCTAAGAATCGAGATATCAATTGCTTTAGGTGTTTGGGATCGGGGCACATTGTTCCTCAATGTCCAAACAAAAGGGCAATGATTTTGCGAGATAATGAAGAAGTGAAAAGTGATGGTAATGGTGATGGTGATGATATGCCCGCATTAGATGATGCTAGTGATGGAGTAGAGTACCCGCTAGGAGGTGGGTTACTTGTGGTGATGCATGCTCTCAATACAAAAATTAAATTGGATGATGTGAAATAGAAATGGAAAAACACTTTCATAATAGATGCCATATCAAAAATAAGGTATGTAGTTTGATTATTGATGGGGTAGTTGTAAAATATTGCGAGTACTACACTTGTTGAGAATTATGATTGACTACGATAAAACATCCTAAGCTTTATAAATTGTAGTGGTTAGATGAATGTGTAGAGGTTAGTGTATGTAGGCAAGTTTTGGTGAATTTCTCAATTGGGAGGTATAGTGATAAAGTGATGTGTGATGTAGTTCTTATGTATGTTGGGCACATTTTGTTAAGAAGGCTATGGCAGTGTGATAAGAAGGTGAAACATGATGGATTGAATAATATGTACAACTTTGTAAAGATGGGAGAGCTACACTATTGTACCATTAACACCACAATAGGTGTATGAGGACCAATTGAAATTGAGAGATGAGGAAGAAAAGAAAAACAAAAGAAAGGAGAAAGAAGATTAGGAGAGAAGATAGTGAAGTGGCTAATCGTGAGGGAAAAATAGCAGAGCCACAAGATAGAAAAGAAAAAGAGTCAATTTAGAGGAGAGAAAAATCAAAAGTAAGTTTCTATACAAAAAATATTGAGATTGAGAGGGCTTTAGTGAGAACTAACAAACCCCTCCCTAGTTTGAATATTTCTTTATTACATGGACTCAAAAATTCGTTCCATGAAAACTTCTTTAGTGCGATACCACCCATTGAGTATCCAATTGATTCAATGTAAGTGGAGAATTTAATGAGCATTGAAGGAGAAGTATTCAACTATGGCATGGTAAAGAATCAATACCCCATACATAGGTTAGATGATGGTCTAGCCTGTAATAATAGTTTTTCACATAGGACATGTATTTTCACATATGTTAATGCATCTAGTATTTCTATGAGAATAATAAATCATTTGTCATATGCATTCATAGGCAATCAATTACTAGTTAATGACATTCTAGTATGTTGCAAGAAACTAATTGAGCATGATAGACAATTGGGGTGTATTTTTGGTGATTTGAAGCATGAGAATCTATATTTCAATCTTGACATCATTAACTATTTTGGTTTGAATTTATGGAATATGTTGGGAACCAATTTAGTATCCTCTACTACTTCTACTATACGTTTTGATATGGTTTATAGTTTAAATCCGTTAAGTTTGTTTGATTTAATTCATTTAACTATTATTGTAAGTTGTAATTTAGATGGAAAACAAAGGATTGAATTATATGTATCTCAAGGTAGCCACAGAAAGAAGCGTAAAGTATCCAAATTAGGTGATTGGGTTTGGGTGTTTTAAGCAAAAATGACTTGTTCGAATGCAAAGAAGGTCAAGATTACATCCTGAAGGAGATGGATCATTCCATGTCATTGCAAAGATTGAAACTGATGGCTACAATTTGGATCTTCAAGGTAAATTTATGATTATTTGCATTTTTGTTGTTTATTATCTTTCTTTCTTTGATGCATGTACAGATTCAAGGTCAAGTCCTATCGAAGAAGGAGTGGATGATTTGATCCATGATATGATGGCAAGTCCGAGTAAGGATCAACTGATCATTAAGAAAGGACCTATGACTAAATCACGGGTGAAGCGGGTCAAACATGCAATGGGACTACTTGCTCAAACTACAAAGGATAAAACATTGATCACGGCAAGCAAAGGGTCAAGTTTCATGTTGGGCATAGGAGATGAAATAAAGTGGAGCAACTTGATTCAAGCAATGGATGGAAGCATGCGGTCGCACGCCCTTTTACCAAAACCACAAAGAAGGACATTAGTTGGTCTATGCGACCGCATAGTATATTTTCGGTGTATATTTTCGGTCGCGAATTTTTCAAATTTCGTGCAATTTTCTGTTTTAGTTAAAACTTTATTTTGTGGTATATTTTGTTATTTTCAGAGTTGAATTCAATTTTTACTAGGGTTTTAGGGATTCCATATAAATAGGATTATTATTTTCATTATAAAATACACAATTATTGAGAGATTAATTGCAAGGCATCATTGCTTTCTCCTTGTTCTTCATCAATTAATTCTGAACTTATCAAGATTATTTCTTGTGATTTTCAAACAAACCGAGTGAGATTCTTGAATATTGTAATCGCAGGGTCAATATATTGTCGGCGATTGTATCAATTCCTTGGTTCAATATTTTTTAATCAAGTTTAAATATTGATTCTTGAAATTTTTTTTGGAATAGAATCAATCTTGTGTGGATTTCGTAGTTTCAAATGCTATGTGGGCTTCAATTAGAAACATTAACTTATGAACTGCCATAATCTTGTGTGTAGAGTAATGCACAGGGTTCAATATTGAATATATTTAGGAAGATTTTTTCCTTTGTTGATTATATTGTATTTATTCGTAGTGATTTGCATTCCTAGATTAGCTTGCTTCTTATTATAGACTAATCCTTATATTATAAAGGGTTATATAGGTTCATTCAAATTAATGAGAAATTATTCTTCATTCACACTATAAATCCTAACAAATTCTAAGATGGTATCAAAGCATAAGGTTTAAATGATCCATACTTTCACCATGGTAGATTCAACTTATTCTACAGCCACTCCTAATGCTACCAAATCTCTCATCATTGCCTCATCTCTATACTTCATGCATTCATCTAATAACCTAACCAATTCCTTGTTGATATACCTCTCAATGGCAAGAATTTTCGTGCTTGGCGTCGAGCAATAACTTGTGTATTGAATGCCAAAAACAAACTAGGTTTCGTTCTCAATGCCATCAAATGTCCAACCAATGACACTGATGCCGCTCTTCTTTGGGACATATGTTGTGACATGATAAGAATGTCTTGGCTCCTTCATTCTGTCGATCGATCTCTTACATGCAACCTCTTATACTAAGATACACTAAACGATCTATTGGTTGAACTACAAACTCATTTGCAGCAAACCAACCGCACCAAGATATTTTTGGTTGAAATGGGATTTAGTAAACCTCTACCAAGAACAACAATCAATCACCATATACTATGGAGAATTGAAAGAATTATGGGATGAATTAGCCTCCCTACAACCCACTACCTCATGTACCTATGGTGCATCTAAATAACCCTCTGAAATCGAGTCCGATCGAACATCATGGGCCTAAATGATAGCTTCCAACAACTATGGTCACAAATTTTGGCTACAAACCCCCTCTTGTCGATCGGTCATTGCTATGCCATCCTACATCAAGAAGAGACCTAATGTTTGGTCTAGCTACCTACTTCTCGCCCGAAAGTCTTAGCTCTCATCGCCCCCTCGTCGCAGCAGTCCACTCCTCACCACTATCGCAGGCACGCTTCTCTGTAAAGAGCGCGGTTAATCGGGTCACAGTCACAACAAATGCTTTGAAATCTTGGGACACCCTGAATGGTAGCTTTTGAAGGGCCTGGCTTTTCTTCTCAGGCGGTGCACTAAGTCGTGGTCAGTCAAGGCTTTTCCACCGTGAATGTCATCACTGGTCTCTCCATCAAGTAATACAACCAATTGATGGAGTTATTGAAACCCCTAGCCCTCTCCTTTGCAGGTGTGTCTCCTAATTCTTCCCTAATTTTTTCTCCGTAGATGATAGATAGCGGTGCCATGCACATATTGCATCCACATCCCTAAATAAAATAAATGTGACTCATTGTCCCCTTTTGTATGTTTGCTTAACTTGTACATGTCCATATATCTTCTACGGTGAGATCTCCTTATCTCCTAGTCTCCCTCTCTCTAATGTTTTACTGATTCTTGATTTTCAATTTAATTTGTGTCAACCAATTAACAAAATCTCCTACTTGTTGTCTCTTTGCACCTTCCAAGACCTAACCACGAAAATGCTGATTGGAGGGATGATGAGCGTAACGGATTGTACTACTTCAAGTGTGCTCAAGCAACTGCTCTACAATCATTCAGTCCTATCTCTTTTGATACATGGCAACAACATATGGGTCACCCATCTTTACATAATGTCTCGTGTTTTATTTCTTGTCATCGTGTTATTAATCATTGTGACATATGTACTCGTGGGAAACATACTTGGTTTCCTTTTCAATTAATTCCTTATAAACATATGATGCCTTTTGATTGCATTTTTTGAGACATTTGAGGCAGATATCATACTGCTTCTCTTTCAAGTACATATTATTTTTTAACTATAGTGGATGAACACAGTTGAGTTACATTGTTGTACTTAATGCATTTCAAATCCAAAACTTTAACTTGTCTACGTATATTTCTTTTATGGTTTATACTCAGTTCAATTCCAAAATACGTCACATACGCATTAATAATGGTCATGAATTCTTTGCTCATACTGCTCAAGATTTTTTCTAAGCAAGGCATTCTCCATGAGCGCACTTGTGTGGAGACACCATAACGTAATGGCATTACTAAGCAAAAACATCATCATATCCTAAATGTGGCTCGACGTCTACATTTTCAAGCTTACCTTCCCCTAACCTTTTAGGGTTAATGTGTTTTCACTTCCACGTATCTCATCAATCGTACTCCATCATTCTCTCTACACAATATTCTCCTTTTGAGCGCCTTTCTCAAACTATACCCTACTATGACCATTTATGTGTGTCCAGTTGCCTTTGCTATGCTCACGCCATTTCTGTCCACCGTGATAAATGTCAACTTCTTGCTAATCCCTAAGTCTTTCTAGTATATTCTTCTTCTCATAGTGCATACCGGGTTTATGACCTAGAAAGCAAGAAAATTATCTTTTTTAGGACGTCACCTTTATCAAACATGTTTTCCCCTTCAAACTACAACCTCAACATTCTCCATCACCCCTTGTCTTACCTCTCCCCATTCCTGGTCCTCCTACTCTATCAACACCAATGCCTTCTCCTTCGGATCCTCTACCCGCACCTCTTCCTACTCATCTTCGACGTACTATCCACTGCCATGTTCATCTTGCTAACTACATTTTCCCTATCCCACCATCTCCTTCATCCGTTATGCCCTTCATCTGCTCCATTGCATCTTCAGGTATAGCTTATCCATTGTCTCATTTTGTTCGTATCATAACTTTTCCACTGACTATTTTGCTTTTCTATCTGCGTTGGCACAATCCTCTGGCCCTATTCAATATTCTCAAGCTGCTAAGCATCCACATTGGCATGATGCTATGCGAATTGAGATTCGAGCCTTGAAACAATATTACTTGTCTTCTTATACTGATTTTGCCTAGCAAGAAACCTATTGGCAGTAAATGGGTCTTCAAAACCAAACTCTATGTAGATGGTTCCGTTTAACGATATAAGGCTCAGTTAGTGGCCAAGGCTACACTCAGGTAGAATGCCTTACTTACCATGACACTTTTACTCTGTGGCCAAGTTTGTTACTGTTCATTGTGTATTGGCCATTATAGCAACACCAGCTATTGGCATCTTCATCAACTTGACGTCAATAATGCCTTTTTTCATAGTGATTTATAGGAAGAGGTCTATATGACGCCCTCTCCCGAATATGGCCGATGGGAAAGACTCGTGTTTGCCACTTACTTAAGCCTCTTTATGGTCTTAAGCAAGCATCCCATAATTGGTACTCAAAACTCTCTTCTATACTGTTATCTGATTGTTTCACTTAATCTATGGTTGGTCATTCACTTTTTACTCGGACTATGGGCTCATCTTTTACTCTGGTTGTAGTTTATGTTGATGACATTTTAGTTGCAACAATGATCTTTCTGCCATCAATTTTCTAAAAAATCCCTTGATGACCATTTTAAAATCAAAGATTTAGGCACCGTGAAGTACTTTCCTGGCCTTGAATTTGCTCGATCACATCTCGAAATTTTAGTCAATAATATTCATTATGTATTCTTGCCGACTCTAGGGATTTGGGATCACAATCTGCAACTTTTTCCATGGACCAGAATTTGAAACTTACTCCTAATGAATGTGATTTACTCCCTGATCCTAGTGTGTACCATCCATTGAAAGGTCAACTTTTATACATCACTATTATCTGTTCAGACATCTTATTCTCCATTAACATGTTGAGCCAACTCATGAAAATCCTCAAGATTCCCATTACCAAGCCGTTTTCATGTTCTACTCTACATGAAGGGCTCTTCAAGACATTGCCTTTTTTTATTCTACACTGTGATTTTCGGCTCTGCATACTTCAATTCTGATTGGGCTAGTTTTCATATCACTCTTGCTCTACCATTGGGTTTTTCATCACACCTGGCACCAATCCCATCTAGGGCTGGACAAAAGCCCTGAATCGAACCCGAACCGAATCGAGCGGTTCTTCATAAGTTAAATACCCGAACAGGTACCCGAATCGAGAATCAATGGGTTTTGGTCGGGTCTCGGGTCTAGACGAAGAATCGAAACTAAATAATTTTTTTTTATTGAATTAATTAAATTATTTTATTTTTTCTAAATAAATTAACAAATTAATTAAATAAATCGGATCATTTCATAATTTAATTTTAGAGCCCAAATCATTTTAAAGCTCGTTAGCCCATTTTAAAGACAAGAAATAGTGGAGTTTGGGATCCATT
>CAIGRH010285729.1:0-12000 GCA_903798295.1 Fraxinus nigra | reverse complement strand
TAGATTAAGACTGAAGTATAGTTCTTGTGAGAATAATAATCCGGACTCAAAGGTCCACTATATTGTTACGATATTTTACACTTGTGATATAAAAAACGCAACGGTAGATTTTTATCCCCTGTTTGGTTTAGTTAAAAATTACATTTTTAGTAAATTTTGATAAAAAAATTTTTTTTGAGAAAATGTGTAGTTGAAAAGTTGATAAAAATTATGGGTCTCATAAAATATGTGGTTGAATAAGTTTGAGGAAAAATGATTTTTTAAAAATGAAAGTCAAACATGGACTTGACATATTGAGAGGAAAAAAACAGAAGTAATTTTTTAATTTTATACAACCTGTCAATCTCACTATAGTAGTTCAATTTCAAACACACGATTGCTTAAATCTTTAAATTGTCCATTTAGTATAAATATTTTTTAGAATATATTAGAATTTGAGAAAAATAATATTTTTAGAAAATAGTGGTTAAAAAATAAAATAAAAAATCATGAATTCACATGTAAAATTATTTTATTAATAAAATGTGTCATTGAAATGACTTCAGGAAAAACAGAGTTTTAAAGAACCATAACAAATAAGACTAAGCAACTGTTTGAGCTCCATTTTTCTGAAAATTCGTTTTTTCAACCATATATTCTCCCATAAAATAATTTTACACAAAAATTCAATAATTTTCTTATTTTTAAGTAGTGGTAAGAATTATTCCACTAACCTAATTGGCCTAAATCATGAAATGAGACCTACAAATGGTCCACTTAACAAACGTGCAATCTTTGCTTAACTCGTTATGCCGATCAACCTGAATCATAGCCCAAGACTCATAGGTGAGTTCGAAACCTATGATAATTTATTTTTAAGATAAATTACATTATCGCTTGATTAAATCATATAGGAGTTATCTATAAATAGTCTTGATATTTCAACCAAATAAATCTGGTCAGATTCTACTCCAACCAACGGAAAAATCTTAGAGATTCATCGCCAATCTTGTTTAAGTGGTTAACTAACTTCTATAAATTTCATGGTCAGTCGCACATTCAGGCATCCTAATGTGCTCTATTCTAAGTTATTACTTCTTACTTTCCATCAACATTCATATAATTTTCAACTAACTTTATTGACTGATCATCAAAGGGTCTTCGACTGGCACAACACCGGTGTCCTCTTTAGATCTTTAATGGTCATTTTTCTTGTTCTACTTTTCTTGAGTTCCGCAGGATTACTAGTGGTATAATCAATCCAACTTTCTCAATTGTAGAATCTACTGTCTACAATTTGGCGTGCCTACCGTAGGGCCCCTAGCAATTATTATTACAAATGAACTCTCGAGACTATTATTTATCAATCACCACGATTACCATGTTTGGAACCTCTAAAATACACTACGTGGATATCTTTGCTGATTATGCTTTAGATAAAGCAATTCAGCAAGAAATGAATAGATGATTCGTCAATAGATGGAAGCAACAAGGCAACAAGGAGATGACTCAAGCCATACCACTATTTTGCCAATCACTACCCTATTGTTCGGTCCCGTCCACGAAACAGCCATTATGCCACAACTATCTAGTCGGCCCACCCGATCCAACCAACATTTGTTAAGTCAAGTATTGTTCATCTAGCCTACACGCACTCTCAACCTATCATCCTATCTAGTAAAGTAACTACACAGCTAGCCCAACTCATCGAGTTTACAAAGCAGAATTCACAAGAATTAAAAAGGCTAGAAGTAGAGAATGCTACAATCCGTGTGGATAATCAAAAGCTCCAAGAAAGATTGGAATCATGGCGTCTGATCCAACTTTGGTATGTCCATCCTATTCCCAAACTCTATTCAAGCCGATGTCTTCACTCGACCAAAATGGATTTAGGACCATTAGTTCAAACGTCCAATTTACCACACTATTGAATAGATGGTCGGAAGATATACAACTACAGCCTACCAAAGGGCATGATCTGGAGTTTGTACAAAAGCTAGCGAAGATTGAAGCCATGGTTCAATGTATTCATATCATGCCTGCACCAATCACAAAGAGTAGGCCAGTTGTTTGACGGGCTCTTCCTTTGTTAACGAAATTGCCCGAGTAGAAATGCCCAAACATTTAGCTTTACTAACATGAAGCTTTATGATGGGATGGCTCAATACAGGTAGAGAATGTTTATCGCTGCTATACCGAAAGACATTCGTGAGGCCTACATGTGTAAGGGGTTCGACTTCAGTCTTGTGGGGTCTGCCCTACAGCGGTATAAAAACCTTCCTAATAATTCTATATCATCATTCACACAACTAACTATTACTTTTGTTGAACAATGTGAAAGCAACAAAAAACTTGAGAAGCAATCTGACGACCTCTATCACATAGTGCAAAGGGAAAATGAATCACTCCGTGAATTTTTATAACTGTTCAATCGGGAGAAAGTTTCTATTCTTAGTTGTAACCAACAAACTGCTATTTTTGATTTTCAAAAAGGGCTTCTCCTAGACACAGATTTGTATATAGAATTGACCAAGTATCCGTGCACTACAATGGATGATGTCTTAGCTATAGCTTAGGCCCAAATTAAATGGGAAGATAATGATGCTAACTTTAATTTCACTAGATGTCAACCCCACATAGAAGAGTCATGCTAACAAAACAAGGCGGAGAAATTGCCTACAAATACTAATTCTCCTCCTGACAAAAGGAACACCAAGCGTAGAGTGCTACCTGGGCCATTTGATCGCCCTTCCATAAGGACAAAGATTGTGATCCCTGAATATAACCTCTCTATCAGGCTAGTAGACCTAATCATGATGCTAAAAAGGATGGGTAGCATAGTGAATTGGCTCAGAAAGATGAAAAGCTCTAGTGGCCAATGTAACAAACGTATGTAATGTGAGTTTCAAGCAAACTATGGCCACTGAACAGATGATTGCATTTCCCTAAGGTTGGAAGTGATAGAGCTATTGAAACAAAGACTTCTAATAGAACTTCTGACCAAAAATGGAAAAGAAAACATCGCCAGATGGCAACAACAGCCATGTGGTAAGTAAGGCTCTGTTTCAACGGTCTCGTCGACACATGACAGAACTATTAACTTCATTATCGGTGGGTCAGAAGTTAGAAGGATAACAAGGGCAATGACATGAAGACATGTGCATCGAACAACTTATTTATGCCATAATCTAAGCTAAGCGAGCGAGCAAGCAAGACTCACCATAGATCATCAGCTTTACAACCACCGAGGCTACCCAACTACTTTAATCTACACCAAGATGCTTTGTTGATACTTTAAACATAGCCAATGGCTTGATCAAGCACATCTTGATAGATAATGGCATCAGTGTAAACGTACTTTTCTTAGAAACCATTAAGGCCATGGAAATTCCAAAAGAAAACATTATACGTCGAATGATAGTGCTAATAGTTTTAGTGGTGGACAATAATTTAGGTAAAATCGTGCTATCTGTTTATGCAGAAGGAGTTAACCTCCACACCAAATTCCTCATTATGGATAGCCCTCAACATATAATATTATCCTAAAAAGGCCATGGATCTATAAATTGAAAGCTGTACCATCAACATTTCATCAAGTACTCTGGTTTCTTACCAGATGGAGAATAATGGAAATTCTTGGTTACTAAAGAGATTCTAGAGATTGCTACCAAAATTTACAGTAATCTCAACCTACCATCCTAGACTGTCTGAATATGGAAGAGATAGATGAAGTACAGATCCACCCCAACTTTCTAGAACGCAAAACTAAAGTTGGGGTAAGGCTAGAAGAACTTAGGCAACGCCTCATCAAGTCTCTCTTGGAACACCATGACTACTTCACTTGGTCTCACACAAACATGACTGGCATTGACCTAGAGGTAATGACGTATATATTAACCCCCAATACATTTCGATGAAATAGAAGTGAAGAAGATTCTTGCTCAAACGAAATCGTAACAATAATGAAGAAGTGTAAAAACTCATTGAAGCTGGCTCTATATGAGAAGTCTACTACCTAGACTGGCTTGCTAATGTTGTCATAGTAAAAAGAAAGAGTGGTAAGTGGAGAGTCTGCTAGACTTCACAGATTTGAACAAAGTTTGCTCGAACGATAGCTTTCATTTGCCACATATCGACATGATGGTCGACACGACGACTAGATATAAACTTTTAAGTTTATGAATGCCTTTTTCGATTACAACCAGATTCTGATACGCCCACGCAATCAAGAGAAAATTACTTTCATAATGGAGTGGAGTACATTTGGCTACAAGATAATATAGTTCGAATCAAGAATGCCGAAACAACATATCAATGGCTAGTGAACCACATGTTTTTGGATCGGCTTGGAAAATCTATAGAAGTCTACACTGACGACATGCTAGTGAAGTCCCTGAATACAAAAAAACACATAGATCACCCCAATCAATCATTTGAGGTTTTGAAGAAGTACAACATAAAACTTAATCCATCCAAGTGTGCATTTGGAGTATCTTCAGGAAAGTTCCTGAGTTCTTTAGTAACCCACCGAGGAATTAAGGCAACCCCATATCAAATCCAATCAATCATTAACATTCCAATTCCAACTTGTATCAAGGAAGTTCAAAGGTTTACTGAAAGACTTGCAGTTCTTAAAAGGTTCATCTCTCGATCTTCTGAGAAATTCCAGGAATTCTACAACATTTAAGGAAAAACAAAACTTTTGAATGGACTCTAGCATGTGAAGAAATGTTTCAGTAACTTAAACAAAACTTAACTTCACATTTGCTCTTGTCAAAAACAATAGATGGAAAATAACTCTACGCGTGTACTTAGTGGTATCAGAGACAGTTGTCGATGTAATCTTAGTTCATGAAGAAAAAGAAAAGCAACTTTTCAGTTACGATGTCGTAAGGTATCACTAGATACAAAAACCCTCTATAACCAATTGGAGAAATAAGCTTTGTCATTCATCAATGGAGCGCGAAAGCTAAGGCTCTATTTCCAGAGCCACTCAGTAGTTGTCGTAACCATCTTATCGTTGAAATGGATACTTCACAAATAAGTTATCCGGACGACTAACCAAATGGGCGTATTGAGTGAATACGATATTTCTTTCGTACCCCTTACCGCTATAAAATCTCAGGTATTTGCAGATTTCGATTTCACTCATAACTCTCAGGACCTAGCCTAAAAGGAACTTCTTTGCTTGATGGACGGACCGATGATAGGTACATGGATGCTCCTGGTGGATGGGTCAAACAATATCAATGATGTAGGCCTCAACATCGTCTTAACATCACAAAAGGAGACCAGATAGAACATGCAATAAAGCATGAATTTAAGGCAACTAATAATAAAGTGAAATACGAAGCACTCATTGTTGGACTAAACTTAGCAAAAGAAATATAATTCATTCGAATAAATGTTCGTAGTGACTCTCAGCTTATTGTAAACCAAATTCGAGGCACATTCCTAGCGAAAGACACAAAAAAACATCTTACATAGAGTTAGTCAAGCAACTCCGTAGCAAGTTCGATGAGTTCTAAATTACAAGTTTCACAAACTGAAAATGTCTAAGCGGACGCGCTAAACCAGCTTTGAAGTAGCTATGATCACAAGACAAACCAAGGTCATCTCGGTGACTTATTTGCAATGGCTAGCGGTTCAAAAACCAGTCGAAACTAAAAGTTTCCATTCAACGGAAGACCAATCTTAGATGATATTGATTGTTAGACATCTCTAAAATGATGAGCTACCACCTGACAATAATGAAGCTCGTCGAACCAAGGCTTAAGCTGTTAATTCTACATTATTGATAGTAAGCTGTATAAGAGATCTTTCTCTGGACCTTACCTCCGATGCATTAGAAACGCTGAGGTCGAATATGTCCTGGCTGAAATCCACGAAGGAGAATATCGCCAATCACTCGGAGCTCGAAACTTGGTGCACCTTACACTTACCATTAGGTACTATTGGCCAACAATGCGGGTCGACTTAATAAGCCATGTCAAAAAATGTGTTTGATGTCAGCGGTTTACCAATGTATCGCACTTTCTATCGGAACGGATTAACCCCATTATATTACCTTGACCCTTCATGAAATGAGAGATGGACATCATCGGGAAACTTCCAACTGCCCCAGGACAACGAGTTTTCATGCTAGTAGTTACAAACTATTTCACGAAGTAGATCGAAGCTAAGGCATTCTCGCAGGTACGTGATTGTGATGTTATCCAATTTATCTAGAAAAATGTAATATCTACGTTTGGGATCCTGAAAGAAATAGTCACCGACGATGGGTTACAAAGCACTAGATTTCAAATTTTATACAAAGAGTAGAACATCAAGCTAAACTTCTATGCTCCACGGTATCTCCAAGTCAACGGTTATGCCAAGTCTTTCAACAAAATTATCATGAGGTCATTAAAAAAAGACTATTTGAAGCCATGGGAAAATGGGCAGAAAAGTTACCGGAGTTCTTTGGTCCTATCACACCACCATTCGGACATCAACTGGCGAAACCCCTTCTCATTAGCTTACGGCATGGAAGCAATCATACCAATGGAAATATGCATGCTAATATTTTGGTATGAATGGACAACTTATGAGCATAATCAAGTTAAATTATGTCATAAGCTAGATCAAGCAGATGAACGAAAGGAAATAACATCGATTCCTATAGTCGCATATCAACAAAAGATTGCCCAACACTTCAATCAATAAGTAAAAACCAGAGCCTTCACAAAACAAAAAAGAATTGGTACTACGAAGAGTATTCTAGAACACTAAGGAAGCGGTGTGGGCAAGCTTGCAGCAAATTTGGAAGGACCATACCGAATCACGAAATTCGTTGGACAAGAATCCTACAAGCTAGCACCCTTAATGACAGAGATTACAATAGCAGTTGGAACGCCATCCATCTTCGCAAATATTACTTCTATATCTTCTAAACTCTTTTCAATTCTTGTATTTTCATTTTTCATTCAAAATTTGTATTGATGTAGGCATCTGATAGCCGATACATGGTTCTTACCTCTCTTTGCTTTCAGGATAATTGATTACAAAGTTTTAGGCAGCCCAAATCAAATGGAGCTGAGCATGCCACCTCTTCATCATGGGATATCATCATCATTATTTCCTTACTTATTTTGAGACTTTCTTTTTGAATTTTTTACCACAACCAGAATCAACACTAATGCCCATCAGTAACCCTAAATTTTCATTGGTCTTAGGAGATTTATCAGATGGGACAAAACGTATCACTCGTTATGTTCAAGATTTACCTCATCCGCCAAAATTTGGAAAGCCTTGAACTTTGGGAGATGAAGACGACCACATGGTCGCTATCTACAAAAATAATCACATGACTTCCATCAGCCATCTGAATGAAGATCACCACATGACTCCCATCAAGCCTTCTGGAAGCAAATGACTATACGATAGTCATCATGCTATCTGGAAGAAAATGACCACACGGTCGCTATCAAGCTATCTGGATAAAGATCATCACATGACTCTCATCAAGCCATCCGGAAGTAGATGACCATAGTCGCCATTAAGCTATCCAAATGAAGAGCCCCAGTGTTGCCATCAAACCAATCCAAATAAAGACTCAGTTGCCTTCAAACTACGATAGTCTTCGAACTAACCAATAACATTACCCATCAAGTTGGATGGACTAGACTAATTCAATCCTTTGTAAAATTGTGTTCGTAAGTATACTCAATTTTCAAGGATAAATTCAGAAGCCTCTCAATAAGTTCAATTTTTGTCTATACATCATGTTCATAAACTTATGCATAATTTCATTGTACTCCACATGGAGTTTTAAGTTCTAAATTTGATCGAGAGTTTTTAGGCAATCTTAACACACAACCATGGTAAAGCTATATTACATAATCCATATGTTCAAAATACATACATACATACTGTATAAGAAAGACGCACTTGACTAATACATAATTTCCAAAATAAATACAAGTCGAGTAGCACACTTGGAAAATGTGCTACCATATAGACTTAAGCCTGACCACCATCGACACCGCTAAGATCAATTTCCTAGACCCTCTCACCGGACACAACCCCATCTTTGGGCTGTTCTTCCAACTCTTCGGCATATTCAGCAATTGCTTTTTCCGCGTCTCGGCTAGTATGCTTTGTCTTTTTTGTAATTTCTCATAAGGAAGGCTCTAGTGGCTATCTCAACTTCTAGCTGACAATTTTTCAAATGATCCTCCAAAGAATCAATATGAGCCCCCGAATATTCTTTCATGTTCGCTAGCTACTCTTCCTAAGCCAGTTTTTTACTAACCAACTCGGCCAACTCATCTATCACCTTCTGGGCAACCAAGTTGGCATTTTTCCCGTGTTTTAAAATTTTTAACTTATCTACGCAAAGATGTAATCGCATCTTGCAATGAGCGTACCTTTGTGGCCTAATTAATGGTTTCGTTCTTTTGAAAAATGGCCTATTGTAATCCCTGGAGAAAATAAAAACAAACTAGGTCCAATTAATAAGGTTATCCATAATGAAGTGTATGAAAAATATTATACCTAGAAAACCCAAGCCATTTTGTTCTTTGTGGCCTTCACTTGACCAAGTTGCTCATAACGTACCCGGTCATTAGGAAGTAGAAGACTTTCACCAAATGCCACCACACCTAGGTAAAAAAGTGCATAAGAATCGGAAGGAAATGTGAGTAAAATTGAATCATCTATCAATGATGGCCTAGAACGACTGCATATACGGACAACTGGGGAGGAGGCATATGCGGCTTGGTCTAACTCAAAAAAACATTGGATGAGATAGGATCGTTGGCTAACACTGTAAAGAGAGAAAACTTCTTAGACTTCTCTTTCACCTTTGTCCTCTCCAAAGTGTCAAGCGAAAATTCTGTCACCTTTGACGTGGTTAGATCTGTAATTTCACGATCAATCGAATTAATCGAACCACTCAAAGTTAGACTATAACCAAGAATTTCGATACCTCTCTTTGCCATTATGATAAGGATCTCATGTCTTGGAAATTCAAAAGGAATATCTCTCGATTCTGTCAAAGTATGATCCTACAAGCTACTAGAAGTAAAGACTTCTGAAGGCAGAAGAAATTGACAATCACTCTGATCTTTAGGTATTGCTAAAATCTTTGAGATATGCTCATTCACAATTAAGCCTTTAAGAGGCTACGAGTTGATGTAATGACCTGCATGAAGATAGAATAAGAACCTCAAATTCATAAAACATATTTCGAAGAAATAATCTATCAAACTCACCATGTGACCATGCTGAAGAAAACGATAACTCTCAGGCCAAATCAAATCACGTGATGCGAAAAAGTAAGACCATTTCCAACCTTCATCGTTGAAAAAAGTCTAACTATCAATCAGTATTTTTCCTTGCATTTAAGGGAAATTGGTATTTCTCGCTATCGTGCTCCCTTATGAAGTAACCATGTAGCAGCTCTGGCATACCAAATGAGATATCATGTCGCTCAATAAAGTCTGGAGAGCTAAGAGCAATCGCCAAGAGTTAGGCATGAGTGGACTGGGTACAATTTCAAAATAATTTAACACTATCCTAACCATGTGAGGAATCGAAAGTTAAAAGCCATATTTAAATGGCAACTCATAGAAAAAATCCAACATAAGACATTCCATGAAACTATTTCGTGTGGCCGCAGTAGACGAAGTTGAATGGATGCTGGAATACCATGGGCATCTCGAATTCTTATCAAGTCATTCTCTGTCAGTCTGCTTGGTATGTTATTAGTGAACATAATATCATTCACGTTTGGACGACTATGTTTATAAAGACTATGTCTAGGATAGCCACCGTCAAGGCCTGGTTTGGTTAGAACACTATTAATACAAATACTTTTCAGATCAATCTCATTAGAGGAACAAATCCTTAGATTGCTTATAAACCCTGATATTGTTGGCCAATCTGGATGATCCAAACTTGTATAGTTGAGGAGTTTTCACTCAGGCCGTTAGACCTATTTGCGCCTCTGGTTGGCCAAGATTCGATTGAAATTCTGTACGAAACATCACAAAAATCACTCAAATATATTGTTCATAAACAACTATTCAGTAAAAATTTCACTCTATGATGGATCAAACTCTAAAAGCACCGAATCAAAATCAATGTAACCACCAAAAAACTTGAAAAAATATTTGAAGAATACTCAAAAAAATTCGAAAATAAAACAAGAACTTAAAGAATAAAGAGATAAACTCCTTGAGGTCTACCCCAAGCCTAAAATATGGAGAATGGATAATTTAAAATATGAAATCGGGACGCTAAATGAGGTGAAAAATGAAAACTAAAAATTTGTCCAACATTATGAACCAAATGTGTGCATTCAACTTTTTGGATGGACATATTTACCGACTGAGTAATGCTCTAAACGAAGCATGCTGTAGGATCTAGACGGATCGACAATTTATATATATATTCGTAACTTGGAAGATTACCGAGAGATAATGGATGCCACTTTGTTGGTACTGTGTGGTAATAAAAGCCACACGATTTAAAATCGTGCAATACCAAGTTAGTTTTTCAACTATGTATCACTTGGCAACGAGCCTTCGGTAATTTTCCAAAGTACCGTACGGTAGCAAAAAAAAAAAAGAGAAAAGAACATAAAACAAAATTAAAACAAAAATAATAATACACTTACCATTGGTAGATTGTCGAGAGGTAAATGCACTTGGTGTATATGCATGCACCAAGTGCATGAAGTGGCATGCATACCATGGCGGGTGCTGCCGTGTGGAAGCAAAAGCCACAAAGATTGCATTTTTTGTGGCTTTTGTTGTCACACTTGCCGTGTAAAAGCAAAAATCGCATGGCTTCCGAGCCGTGTAGTAAAAAAAAACTCAAGTGGCTTTAAAGCGAAAAATATGGCTCGACAAGTCGTGTGGTAATCTTCCAAAATATATCGTTCGATTTTCAAGTTGTAAAGAATAAAAATCAAACGACTTTCGGGCCATATGGTATTCTAAAAACAAACAATTTCCAAGTACAAAATCGGCTTAAAAATCATATAGCTCAACGAGCCATACAGTTATCTCTCAAGTACCACACGACTCCCAAATCATACAATAATTCCCACGGCTCGATGAACATGTAGTAATCTTCCATGAAAGTTTTAATGGTCGGATGGTCTCCACCCACGACCACAACAAATCGTATTATGTTCAAATGGTCCATCTTATGACCAAAGTACTCTCAACCAAGGGTTTGATCAACCTGAGTCGAAACTACTCTTTAATTTGAGTAGAACTCATCAAAGAGTGAGGGACAAATTGTAGTGGTAAAAATTATTCCACTAGCTCAAGCGACCTAAATCATGAAACGAGGACCACAAATGACCCACTTATCTTTGGCTCGTTATGCCTATCGACCCTAATCATGGTCCAAAACCATCGGGTCAATTTGAAACTTGTGATGATTTACCTTTAAGATAAATCACATTATCACTTGACTAAATTATACAAGAGTTATCCATAAACAGTCTTGATATCTCAACCATATACATTCAATCAGATTCTGCTCCAACCAACCAGAAAATCTTGGAGAATCATAACCAATCTCATCTAAACGGTTATCTTACTCCTATAAATTCCATGTTTAGTCGCACATTCAAGTATCCTAATCTGCTCTACTATGAATTATTCCATCTTACATTACATCAACACTCATATAATTTTTGACTAGTTTTACTGACTTGATCATTGGAGGTTCTTCAACTGGCACCACATTGGTGTTCTCTTAAGATCTTTAATGGTCCTTCTTTCTTATTCTAGTTTCGCATGATTATTGGTGGCCTAGTTGATACGATTTTCTCAATTGTAGAATCTACCTTCTACATTTTCTAATTATATATTCCAAAAAAAAAAAATCACTATTTCTAGAACATATTTTTCCAAAAATGGGCTCAAACAATGGCTTAATTTTTTATTGTGGTAATTGGGTCAAATAGCCTATTTCATAATACACTTTGGAATTTTAGCCTTTGACCAAAATAATATGTTTAAA
>CAIGRH010285676.1:0-14060 GCA_903798295.1 Fraxinus nigra | reverse complement strand
TATTTATTTTAAACATGTTTTTTTATCAAATGCTAAAATCTCAAACTATATTATGAAAGAGACTATTTGACCCAATTACCACTTTATATTATCGCGCATTTGAAAATTTTGGAAATGGCAGCCAAGCAAATGGAAGAAGTACAGAGGAAATTATCGATGCTGAATTACCCAAGAGCCAATGCCCCTGCCCAGTCCCTCCTCTTTGCCGGCATGGAACGCTATGCCCTTCTCGAATGGCTCTTCTTCAAGTATAAATTCACCCGTATATTGAGTGTACAATGAATTACTTTCCTGATGTTTTAAAATATTTTGTTGTCAATTTTGCAGATTATTGGGTGATAAATCCCCGTTTTCACAGCAAAATCTGCAAGGGGATGACGTGGATCGTGACGAGGAAACCTCTCGGATTCAATGTATTGCTGACTCTAAATCCCGTTACACACCCTTTTGCATTTCCTTGCTATTTTTTTTCTGTAATTTTTATTTCATTTAGATGTTTTTAACGATCACCAGTAATGAAAGTCAGATTTTTGCTGAAAAGAGCGATATATGCTTTTTTGCATTGATATTTATTTTATTTTCCATTTTGATTTTGTGGTTTGAGGATGTCCACGGGTAATACTTATACCTCAGCTTGAATACGCATGTTTAAGATGAGATTAAAATCTTTCTTGCAGATTTGGCAGAGATTGCGAAATTTCTGGGTATTACTACTACCATAGACACAGAAGCTATCCAAGTGAGTACGAAATCTGAAATTTACTTAGCCCTCTGATGTTTTTCATGAATACTGTATGTGTTTGAGGGGAAAGAATGGAAAGAGAATAAGCACATGTTCAGTACATATTCTTTAAAACTCATTTTCAACCACAAGTTCTGTCAATAAAATAATTTTGCACGTGTTTTTTAACTTTTCTCTACCTTTTAACCACGCGTTCTAAGAAAATTATTTTTAATAAAATCTATCATCCAAAAATCTTCGTCAAACGGTCTCTTAAGAGTTGTGAGTCAAATAAAGAAATGCATTGGGACTATTATTTTACAGAAATACAACTATGTACGATCAATTTCACAGATTTTTGAAATAGAAAACTTCTGATTTTGGTTGGATCAAATACTTCCATTTTGTCCCCAAAACTTGATGTGATAACATCAATGTTGCTGCCTTAAATCATGTAGCCTTTGCAAAATCTTGAAAAAAGTTTTAATTTTCTAATGTTGAGGTTTACTGCCAGACCTCAAGCAGAACAGCTTTTTCTTTGTTTTTTGTTTCCTCTCATTCCTTTTCTTTTGCTTGCTCTGACATCCCACTTCAGTTTCAATCGTGATATTTTCTCTGTCCACAAGGGTCTGTAACATAATTAAAGTCCCCACTGGTTAAAGCACTGGGATTGCCCTCTGTTGGTTTAAATCAATAAAATGGATATATTTTAATAATATTTATTTTGGTTTTGCTGAGGATGATGATTCCGCATTTCAAATAAAAAAGAATAAATAACATGTAGATGTAGGAGAGTTTGGTGGTGTTCTCTCTAGTATTCTGTTCTTCAACAAGTGAGTATTTCTCTATTGAATTGCAAAAAGACATGTACCAAGAGAACAAATGAAAAATACTTTCTTTTTCCTCTTATATTATTTATAATAACTTGCATAAATTTTGTGATTGTTTGGATAAAATTATAAGTTGTTGAAATTTATAATGTGAGAGAAATGAGTGGTGGATAAGTGTGTAGTATTTATGGTCCTATGAAATATATAGTTATAATTAAAATTTGACTTTGATGGTTAAATTATAAGGAATTATAATGCTACCCAGACATGCACTTATATCCAGATATGGTTTATTAAACATTGGATAGCATGAGTCCAAAGAACTTTTCGTGTTAATAAGACGTATTCTATGTTTTTATTGCAGGGACGAGGAAGCTATGAAGATCGAACCGAAATGCTTCGTCTAATCGTAGATCTTGTAGAGGCAAGCATCTATGCGGACAATCCTGAATGGAGGCAAGTTTGTTTTATGCTTAATATACAGTTGATAATAAATTGATGTCTCTAACATCTGACTTTGTTCACTTTTCGATCTGATTTCGAAGCTAATCCTTTTGATCTTATTTTTACCAGTGTTGACGAGCAGGTGGCAAGAGACATACAATTAATAGATGCCATAGCTGAGAAACAAGCGCAAATATTTACTGAAGAGTGCAAGTTGTTTCCAGCAGATGTGCAAATTCAATCTATATATCCACTGTAAGAATTAAATCTTTTCACATTCTTTGACTCATCTCTAAGCGGCCATGCTGTTCTACAATTTTTCAAACCAAAGCAATACCACTCCGTGTGCCATTAAACCTTTATGCAGATTCATTTTTGATTTTTTCAACTAGAAGCACATTGTAGATGAATATCCTCCCTGTTTCTTATGGACAGGTAATCAATGCCTGCTGCTTCTATGGTTTGTACTTGTTATTAGTCTTATGTACGTAATTCTACAAACTAGTGTATATATTTATTTCTTTTCACAATGTACAGTCACCGGTCTATCTAAAGCTTTGCCTGATTTGATTTGTGTAACAGCCTCTCGATTGTTATTCAAACTTTTTTGTCTGTGAATAGATTATTATTTTTATGCCGTTGGTCAGTCTTGATTTACACGTTGCTGCTCATGTTAAGATATTCGAACCTTTTGATTGTGTTATCTCACCTACATTCAGCCCCTGTTTGGTTTGAATTAAAATCCTATTAAAATCTCAAATCAAAGTCAACAATTAATTTTAATCAAACATTCCATGGGCTCCACAACTTTCAACCACACATTTCATCAACTTTTATCAAAATATACTAAAAAATTGATTTTAATCTCTACCAAATGAGAGCTTGATCTTGATGTAGGACAACTGCAATCTGGGATTCATTTTTGTCACTATATATTATTATTCACCTACATAAGCTTTGAGACAGAACTGGGGTACAATGATCTTCCATTTCTTTTGTTTTGTTGGAGATAATATTTAAATGATATACATGTGGTCCTATCTAATTGCTTGAACTTTTAGATCAATAGGTTTTACATGGTACCAAAATAGTAAATGCCCTGGATTTATGTCTCGTCCCTATCCATTTAACGTGTTAAGCTTTAATGGGAGAGTGAATCCCTTCTATACTTGAGGAGGCGTGTTGAAGATAATATTTAAATGATGTTCATGTAATCCTATCTAACATGTTAAGATTTTAGATCAATAGGTTGTTTTATTTTGCATAAATAGGCTTGAATTCCATTTATCATTCATGGACTTGGTCTACACTTTTTTGTCGCTAATGTTATGGACTTTCAAGAAGCTTTTGCATATTATTACCTCATCCCTGATTTGTTGAGATATTTGAGTCATTGGTAATTATCTCTAGGAATTGTAAATTGTGAAAGATATACACATGTGTTTGTGTTCCTTGGAAGGATCATTGATTTTTGCTAATGAAATCTTTTCTGCTCTCGCTTTGAGGTGTTGACCTTGACGAAGTTTTACATTCATTTTTAGCTTTGGTTACCATTTGATTGATAATAACTGGATTTAGATTATGGTCTGGAGGGACAGGGAAGTAAAAATTGGGGTGGGGGTGGGGACAACTTAATTATGTTTACTTGGAAGATATTGTATTCTTTTAGTTGTAATCCTTGATTGTAGTTTTTCTTCTCAAATATATGTTCTTTTGCAGCATGTTATACATGACAAGTGGATATAACCACTTGAGGATGTTATTTTTATACTTCTATCTCAAAAGGTGTTGTAATTACCTATATGTTAAATATGAGGAGACTTGAATTAGTTGTACCTGTGACAAAATGAAAAAGACTTGCAATGTACATCATTACATTTAGAGCCTACTGATACAGGTTGGGCTCGAGAACAGTCGGAACCAAATAACTAATATCGCCACTGATTTATTTGTGCGAAAAATGTTAATTAAGTTTATTTGGTGAAAGTATATTATTATTTTTCTTATATCTCTTGATTGTAAAAGGTCTTTCATCTGAAATGTGATTTCTTTTTCAATTTGTTATACATAGGAAGTTGATTTTAACCTCTGAAGGCTCTTCTTTCAATAGTTTCACCTCCAAAAGGATTTGAGATTACCTTTATGTTAAATATGAGAAGAACTTACTTGTAATTAACAAAAGATGAACAAAAAAGTGCATTGTCAAATTTAGGACCCAATATATATAATTGGCTACAGAACTGTGGCAACCACGTACTGTTGAATATTTCCAATAGTTTAACCTCATCGAGAAACTACCCTTCATCTTTCTCTCTCTGCCAAGCGGCCTTTGTCGCTTGTGGACCCTTGCTCTGCAGAAGGCGATGTGCAGAATTCCATGGTATCTGTGTACCAAATTTTGTTTTTTGGTTGCTTTTTATTTGTGTTGGGTTAAACGGAGGAGAAATGTCAAACTCTGTTTTGGTTTTCAAGAACAAAATCTTCTCATTTCTTCCATTAGTCAACTCAAAAGGAAGGATACTTAGCGTTCCATGGTGCCTGGGATGTTTCTGTTCTCCTTTGGCATTCTTCATATTTGCAGGAGTCCTGGTTCAACTTTGAGAGTGCTACCGCTGATGTTGTTTGCCTTGGCCATCTATTCGTAAGAAGCTACATGAATATCTCACTGGCCTTGCGGAGCTGTTTCTAGGATGTATCCCTCAAGTATGGTTCTGTATGGCACAGTGAGTCCTGTTCCATTAGTTTGCCAAATCAGGATATTATAGCTGCTTGAAAAAAAATACGTATCATCAATTTTTGGTTAGTTGATTTTTAGGAGCCTTTGGAAACTGAGGGAAAGGCTCATTCTGGTCAGATTTTTTGAGATGTGTAAACTAAGGCTTATTCTGGTCAAATTTTTTGAGATGCGTAAAGTAAAGGCTTATTCTGGTCAAATTTTTTGAGTTGCATAAAGCAACCAAGAGCAAGTTCAGTTGGAGAGAGGATTGCTATTCGGTTTGAAAAAGAAAAATTGTCCTTTGTCTAGCTGTATTTGTTTAAGAGAAGTCACTGCTTGCTTTATGCTTCAATCTGCCCAGGAGCAGAACATTTCATTAGAGATGTGCTTCTTTGCAATTACTGCTTCATTGGCAATATCCCACTGTAGACCATCCTGCTTTTACCAATTCCAATGTCATTTTCCATCTGGAGAAACTTTTTATTGCTGCTCCAATTGGTTGATACATGGCACAACTCTGATAGCCAGTCTGCTATTTCCTCTATCCCTTTTGTTTCTCTTACTCCTTTTGATAATGGAAAAAAAGGATCTACATATGACAGTAATAAAGAATGTCCCACTGTCATACTTACAATAAAAGCCTTTAGATATATAAATTGGAGTCTCAGAAAACTCATTCGAGTGAAAAATTAGAATTTCTGCAACTGCAAGCCAAGATCTTGTGATTTTCAATAAAAACTATCAACAGCAGTAAAACCAGCACACATTTCATCTTCCAAAACTTAAGCATGAATAAGAGAAACATTCAGCAATCGGCAATGGTACTTTAGGCTTTGACATCCTTACAGGTGCCATGATAACATTGACATTATTATCAACATTGTTAGGTTTTTAATGTAATTGGCAAATCTGTGAACAAAAAAGACTAGATTTAATGTGTTGTAAAAGTCAAGGCGTAAGTTGCAAATACTATTAATTGAGTTGTATTAGATCTAGGGTTTGAGAATAGAAAGAAGGAAAAAACGGTGCCTCAATTTCGCTAGACTATCGCCATGACTTTACTCGAGCTGCAGAAAACAGAAATATTGTCGCTATCCTGTCGCCTTACCTTCGCTTGAGCAACACACCATCGCTCGTCCGTTGCCCAGCTTTCGCTCGAGCAACGGGGTTATCTGGAGAATTTTAATTCGCGTTTTTAAGGCTTTTTGTCCGGCCCATTCAATCCTAAACCTTCAGTATAAATACCAGAACACCTCTGAATGATTTTTTAAGGTTGACCATTGAGAAAATTCTAATTGCTTCATATCCTCTTTATCAAACAAGCTTTCAACTTTCATGTTTTGATTTGAGCTTGGCATTGAAAATATCAAATCTTTAATCCAAATACCAAACTGCTACTTCCTACACATACGTCAGAGTTCTAAAGATCAAGGGAAGGTGACTGGAGTTCCTTGGAGAACGCGGAGTTCTTCGTTGATTCACAAGAGATAGAAGAATGCATAAAGTCGGGAGTTAGTGTAGGAACACGCAATCAAGGAGGGCTGTGGAAATTGCAGTCAGGAGGTCAAAAAGTACTAGTGGTAGTCGTGTTGGCGGACTGTAAGTTCATAATTCGTTTATAGTAGATTGTTGATGGGTAAAGTGTCCGAAGTTTTTACCCTGTAGGGTTTCTCCGTGATCATTCTGGTTGTTTATTTATTGTTTTCATATAACTGCAACAATTCAACTCAGAAAAATTTATTTGATTGATTAACTATCTAAAGATAATTAATAGTGACTTGTTGTTAGTTAATTATTAATTTTTAATTCCGCATAATCATCCCCTCTAGGTGTAATTTGAGTCGAATCTCATAATTTCAATTGGTATCAGAGTCAAATTTTCTTGACCCGTAAATTAATCTAGATAAGTCAGTCTCTATCCGTGCCTCCGTTTTTTTGAAAGAAGCAACTATGCTTACTAGAAAGTTCGAATGAGAGTATTCCTTAAAGCATTGGATAAGCGTATTTGGATTAGTGTACAAAATGGTTGGATTGCACCTTCGTCCACTGTTGCTGGTGTTGTTACACCTACCGACTTTTCTCTTTGGACAAAAGATCAAATTGCTGATTGCAACTAGAAAGGGCTTTATGCTCTATTTATGGCTGTGTCTGCAAAGAAGTTTAGGAGAGTGTCGATGTGTGAAATTGCTAAAGAGACCACACACGAGGGTACCAAAACTATTAAGAACTCCAAACTGCAAATGTTAACCTCTAGGTTTGNACAAAATGGTTGGATTGCACCTTCGTCCACTGTTGCTGGTGTTGTTACACCTACCGACTTTTCTCTTTGGACAAAAGATCAAATTGCTGATTGCAACTAGAAAGGGCTTTATGCTCTATTTATGGCTGTGTCTGCAAAGAAGTTTAGGAGAGTGTCGATGTGTGAAATTGCTAAAGAGACCACACACGAGGGTACCAAAACTATTAAGAACTCCAAACTGCAAATGTTAACCTCTAGGTTTGAAGAAATTAGAATGAAGGACGATGAATCGTTCGATGAATTCTATGCGAAGCTTAATGATATAGTAAACTCGAGTTTCAACATAGGTGAGAAGATCCCCGAGTCTAAGATAGTTCGAAAAGTCCTTAGATTCCTACCTGAAAGGTTTAGATCTAAGACCACTGCTATTGAAGAAAGTAAGGATTTAGATGAAGTTAAGATAGAGGAACTTTTCTCCAAACCCATGAACTCACAATTTCTCAACCAAAGAAGGTTAAATCCATAGCCACGAACACCATTAGAGAAGAAGAGAGAGTTACTGACGCTGAGATCCTTTGGGACAATGAAATAGCTTATTTCGTGAAGAAATTACAGAAGGCGATGAAGAATATGAGAAAATCTCACGATAGGAAAATGATGTCCTTAATAAATTCTTGAAAGATAAGCGTGAGAAGAATAACCCTAGGACTTCTAGTAAGAAAACCTAGTGAGTTAGATGCCATGAGTGTCAGGTTTTGGTCACTATAGGAATGAATTTCCTAATTTGAAGAAGAATTTGAATAAAGGAGGGGTAAGACATTAGCAGTGAGTTTGAGTGATGATGAATCAGATTCGAGTGTTCAGAGTGATACCTCTGGCGGTGATGATGAACAAAATTTTATGGCTTTCACATTTATAGCTAATATTGTATCTGATTAGGAGAGTGAAACGATGGAGAATGAAGAACAAAATGAGAATTCTGAGGATGACTCTGAGGATGAGACCGATTCATGAATCTTATCGACAGTTGTTTGAGTAGAGTCTTAAAATTAAGAAGGTCAATAAAGCAGTACTAAAACAGGTTAATGAACTTGAAATAGAGAGAGAAACTCTTAGGTGACCTTCAGGATTCTATCCAAAATTTGGGTGAGTTGAAACTTTTTTTGAGAATTTAGAAGCTAAAGTTAGATCCTTAACAAGTGATCTAGAAAAATCTAATACTCAACTTCATTCCTTCATAAGTAGTACTCAGAAACTCGATAATATGTTAGGGATGAACAAGCCTGCTGGAAATAGGCACGATCTAGGATACGTTCAAAATGGTAATACTACTGCTAGTATTTCCAAGATCAAGTTCGTCCCAGCGACTAACAAAATTAGGAGTACTGCTAATCCTAAACCGAAGGGCAAGAATGTTTTAGGATCGAGGACTACTAGACATCGTACGATCAATCGTCCTCTGAATCTGCAACAACCTCCGAGTAGGTTTGAGTCTAGGTTTATTCCCACCGTCACTATTGTGGTGCATTGGGTCACACAAGACCCAAAAGTAAAAATCAGGATATCTCAAGCAATGTTAATTTCCTCGCCAATCAAGTTGGCCACTTAACTGAGATAATAACTCGGTTAACTAGAATCACCTCTAATTTGGGATAAGAAGAGTGACCCGAAAGGTCGTGAGATTGATCATGCTCTTAAAGGCTATGATGCTCGAACTCGAGTACGGGTATCGGGTGCGGGTACGTATCTAAGTGTCGGATATTTTACTTTCTAAAATGTAGGATGCGAGGATATGGCTAAAAAAGTCCAAATTTCAGATACGAGTACGTGGATAAGTCTTTCAAACTTCAATTTTTTTTACTAATCCAAGATTTCATTTTGAATTCACCAAAATTAATTATTCACAATGAAAGAAATATGTATTTAATAGGGGGTTAAGACGAATAAAATATAATTTCGGGGTTTAATTTTTAATTTTGGGAATTACTAAATGTTATATAAAATAGAAAATGAGAAACTTGATTGTAATTTGACTTAATGGAGCACTAAGTAACACTATATGGAACCCATTTTCATTTTATACAAACAAAACCTTAAACCACTGATACAAAAAAAGAAAGAAGGGAAAAAAGAAGAAAAAGGAAAGAAGAAAAAGAAGGTAAAAGGTAAGAGCATCCATTTGTTTTTGTTTTATTTTAATTTTTGCTGTTGTTTTTTTTTTTAAATCATGATATTCTTTTTAATAAAAAAAATTATTGTGTTTTTGTGCTACTGGACATTTCTTGATGTTTTAAATATTGTATTTGTGACTATGCAGTCATTTGATATGTACTGTTGTTTCCATTACTTGGTTAGGTTTAATGTAGAGTATTGAGTATATGTTTCTTCATGTACCATCTGCACAGCACACATTGTGATCTTGTGAGTGAGTCTGGACCGCATATGTGAGATTTGGAATGATTGTCATCTGTTAGTAAGGTGACGTTGAACATGAATTGACCTTCATTTAGATGACCTAAGCTCATATAGAATCCCTTATCATAAACAATAAAAATTTGTTCATCTTATACTCTTTTTTGAAGCGTATTTGACTCGAGTAATTAAGCCCAAGAGGTTTCTCATAACCTGGTGTTCTATGGTCAATTGACTTGGAGTCATCGGCCCAACACTCGTTATATAAGTTATTTTAGTCGCTTAATGAACAAGAGTCTGAACATAAGATGTAATAATTAAATAAAATGATTTGATAAAAAAAATTATATATGCTCAAACTTTGGAGGAGAGAAGAAAAATATGTGTAAATGAGCTTCATTTTAAGGTTCTAATAATCTTATGGGTTTAACTTTCATTAGTAAGAGAAAATACTTATTTAACAGTGATGTTTGTATTTCCTTTCTCACAAATTTAAGGTTTGGAGTCGTGTTCACGAGAAAATAGTGGCACTTAACACAGGTTAGTCACTTATACACTTTACTCCATTTGAACTTGATTTGAGTATGTGAGAAATTTTTTTATTGATAGTGCAATACTCGTGAACACATGCATGTTTGAGTTCATCAGTACGTCGGAAACTTGATTAAAAAACACAAAAGGGGGGCTATTTTTCGAAATTTTCAAAAATTCAGTGCTATGTGTCAAAAGTCTTTTGCAAAGCTGAGCGTCGCTCAAGCGATAAAAGTAGAAGCTGTCTCGCTCGAGCGACAATCCACATTTTAAAATTTAACGTTATTTTTCCCATTTTTGTTTGGAATTTCTTCATTTCTTCCTCCATTTTCCTCTCAAATCTTCTCACCCATTCAAATTCGTGCATTCGATCTTCAATTGGACACTTTGCATCCAATATTTGGTGGATTTACCCTCATTTCATCAAATTTTCATAGATTTTCAAGGTAAATTTCGAAAAACCCATGTTTTCCTCCAATTTTGGCAATTTTTGTTGGGTTTTTGATGTTCTTGACTCAATTTCTTCATTTCCACTTGTGTTTGCTTGATTTCCTTTTCGTTTCATCTCCCATTGCATTATTTGGGTATTTTCTTTTTATATTTCCATGGTTTAAGCAAGCATGTCGCGTGTTTGGTCGAATTTTTAGGGATTTTTATTGATTGAGCGTTTGGATTTGATGGAGATTGGATTAGGAGTAGTTAAAGTTGTGTGGGTTGTCGTGTTTTAGGTTGAAATGGTGATTGAGTTCATTGGATTGTACACTTACGCCACATGTTCGATATAATTTCTCGATGTTATTTTCTTATTGCATTTGTGCCTCATGTCCCTTGGTCGACACTCATTCCCACACTTTTGGATTGTTTGATAGTCATTTTGAGATCATTTTTATAGCATTTTTGTGCTGGCATTGCGGCTTGACGTCACGTTACCGTGACACGACGTCAAGGCATCTCGTTATGTCTTTAAAGCATCAAGTCGCAATGTCAAGACACCACATCATGATGTCGAGGCACTATGTCTCGGTGTCACATCACCATGTCATCTACGTTCATGTGTTGCATAGTTTGATCTATAGTTAGTTCTCTAGTGTTGGTTTGCATCGATTTGTGTGCATATTGGTTGTTTGTGTGATTTTGTTGGGTTATCATCATTTTAGTCTTCATTTCACGTACATTATAACATTTCATTCAGTTGTGTCGTCTGTTGCATTATTTAACGTGAGTCTCTGATCTACTTCTTAGATGCCACCTAAGTGAGCACGGACGACTGCACAATCATCAAGTGCGTCCACATCCTTCAGTTGATCTCGGTTCATATCCGCCGCTGCCTAGGAGGTATTCGGGAGCCAGTTCTCGTTACGCCCAGTGCTAGTGGAGCGCGATGTAATCTTATCTAACCTTTCCCCCGACCTCGTTGCCATTTTCACTTCTAGGGGTTGGGATCCTTTACTCATAGATTTGACACCTCCTCATAGTCTACTAGTTTACGAGTTTTATGCTAACATTCACAACGTTAGCGGTTCTACTTTTAAGGTATTTCTTAGGGGTAAGACGATTAAGATCACTCCCGATATCGTGTCTAATTTAGCACATATTCTTCGGGTCGTTCACCCCTTATTTCAATATTTGTCGGCTAATACCCTTCTGGCAGACTCTTGTCCGTTCGACGGTGTTTAACATACCATTGGAAGGAGGTCCTAGCGTGATCCGCACTGGATCTCTCCCTATTGATCGCCAGATTTTGTTGCGCATTGTATGCACGAATTTATGGCTTGTATCACATACTTCTTCATTACCTATGGAGAAGGTCCGTTTCTTGTACGCCTTATTACACGGCGATTCTATTAATCTACCCTCATTTATCTGCCAACAAATTTTGCGTGCATTTCGTGTCACAGGGAATGGGGTTGGGCTTCCTTATGCATGTTTGATCTACCGTCTTGTGACCGTACTTGACGTTAGTTTTCCAAATAAGGTTTTTAGGAGGGCTTCTCGGTCGATTGGCCACACTACCATATCCTAGAGTAGGTCTCATGCTTCGTCTGAGCCAGTTGATCCGACTGTGCCAGCTGATCCTATTGATGACTTCATTTCTGGTGATCCCTCCGATTTTCCTGCTTTTACTTCTGCTCCTCCACCTGCTCATATCCCATCGACATCCACTTCTGCTCCACCACCTACTGAGTCTATTCCTCCATTTGCGTATGTTCCCATTGATCCGTCTATTGCACTTATAGGATAGATGACGGTGTTGATCAAGCAGTAGGCTCATATGATGGCGGAGATTACGCAGTTGAGAGCTACAGTTGATCGACAGACTACAGAGTTCGCTACACTTTGCGGTGCTGTCGGATATCTTCAGCGTGGGCTACGTTGGATTCGTCGACGGGATGACGGTGCAACTTTGATGAGGGGACTGATGCTAATGATGCTGTATATTTGTTAGGTTGCCCCTTGTCATTATGACAAAAATGGGGAGTAGTATATACTTGATTTTGATATTTTGGCTGATATTTTGATATTAACACTTATTTTGACACTTATAGTTTTGATGTACTTAAAAATGTTTGATTTGAAGTAACATTTAATGTTACAAATTTTTATTCGGGAGTATATAATATTCATTTCAGCTAAATTAAATTTTGGTGTTTAGTGATATCGATGTTTGTTTTTGTATGTTGGTTTACGTTAATATTGCATCTTATTTTAGCTCGTATGAATCAATGCATCTTATTTTAGTCGATATGACAAATGATTAATTGTTTGAATTGTGTCTATTCATATTACTGTTTCACGTGATTTTACGCTAGGTATTGAGTTGTCTGTTTCAGGAAATAGGTTTACAAAGAAAAACACATTTTACTCAAGACAATTAGTTTGATAGTAGTAGTTGTTTTGTGTCTGTAATTTTACTACATTGACTTTAGATTTGTAGTTTTGTCACATATTGCTAAAGGGGGAGGTTGTTAGGTTTTTAATGTAATTGGAAAATCTGTAAATAAAAATGACTAGATTTAATGTGTTGTAAAAGTCAAGGAGTAAGTTGCAAATAATGTTAATTGAGTTGTATTAGGTCTAGGGTTCGAGAATGGAAATAAGGAAAAAACGGCGGCACAATTTCGCTAGACTATCGTCATGACCTTGCTTGAGCGGCATAAACAGAAACATTGTGGCTAGCCTGTTGCCTTGCCTTCGCTCGAGCGACACGTTGTCGCTCGCCTGTCGCCCGCTTTCGCTCGAGCGATAGGGTTATCCGAAAAATTTTAATACGCGTTTTTAAGGCTTTTTGTCTTGCCCAATCAACCTTAAACCTATAGTATAAATACTAGAATGCCTCTGAACGATTTTTTTTAAGGTTGATCATTGAGAAAATTCTAACTGCTTCATATCCTCTTTATCTAATAAGCTTTCAACTTTCATGTTTTGATTTGTTCTTGGCATCGAAAACATCAAACCTATAATCCAAATATCAAACTGCTACTTCCTACACATCTGTAGAGTTCTGAAGATCAAGGGAAGGTGACTAGAGTTCCAGTTGTTGTTGGAGAATACGGAGTTCTTCGTTGATCCACGGAGATAGACGAATTCATAAAGCCGGGAGTTGGTGCAGGAGCACGCAATCCAGGAGGGCTGTGAGAATTGCAGTCAGGAGGTCAGAAAGTACTAGTGGTAGTCGTGCCTGGCGGACTGTAAATTCATAATTCATTTATAGTGGATTGTTGACCGGAAAAGTGTCCGGAGTTTTTACCTAGTTGGGGTTTTTCCGTGATCATTCTAGTTGTTTATTTATTGCTTTTATATAACTGCAGCAATCCAACTTAGGAAAATTGACTTGATTGATTAATCATCTAGAAATAATTAATAGTGGCTTGTTGCTAGTTAATTATTGATTTTTAATTCCGCATAATGACCTATTCACCCCCTCTAGGTGGAATTTGGGTCGAACATCGTAATTTCAAACATAATCAATCCAAACCTTGTAATTTTCCCATTGTTCAGCTTCAGTTTCTTGAAACTCTCTTTATCATGGCCGCACGGGATATTGGCAGGGGGAGCAGAATTGTGGGGTGGGGGAAGATGATTAAGAAATTTCCATTTCAAATTTTCTTTTCCCTTTTTAACTTTTTTTTTTTGTTTATTTAAGGGAATTTTTTTTATTTTTTTTTT
>CAIGRH010285675.1:3300-13472 GCA_903798295.1 Fraxinus nigra | reverse complement strand
AAAAGGTTTATCTTAAAAAAAATTGACGGGCTCGTCGGCTCAAATTTGACTCAGCCCACGAGTTCACGGCTCGGCCCGCGAATAACGATCCAAGCACGGGCCGAGCTCGTGTGCATAAGCCGGCTCGGCCGGCACATTACCACCTCTACCATGGATACTCCCACCAGACAATTGACGAGGTTTGCTAAAAAGGTTGGATCGCCATTAATGTGCAACAAAGGATATGTCACTCCTCTACCATCATGAATTTAATCACTTATCGTCTTTTTCAATTTTTATTTTTTTTTGGCAATAGTCTATTTTGCTTGTGACAATCCACTGAATATGCTCTAACTATTGGTTCTTTAATCCACATTTTTTGTCGCATGATGTGTTTATAGGATTCCGTTTTATGGTATATCAATTAATCGAAATTATTATCTACAAAATTCTATTTTCTCATTTTTTTGTATATAAAAAAAATAGGAAAATGCTTCTTGGCCCTGCTCAAAGCCAAGGCCAAATAGGCGCCCCCCCTATTTGGCCCTGGCTTTGAGCCGAGTCCTATAGCACGGTTCAAAAAAATATTACAATGATGGGAAAGAAAAACTTTTAATAGTTATTCAGGAAATATATCTAATTTTGGCTTAAAACTATGTATAATTAAAAAGATTAACGGCTGAAAATTTATTTAATAATGCACAACGAAAATATAAATAATTTCAATTCTCATTAAGGATCTACTTTGTAATTTAGATAGAAATCGTGATAAAAAAACATACATTTGTTGAATTCTGCAAAGTCCTTCACTTGTCTTGAACACAAACAATCATGATTTGCAATCTACAACTGTCCAATTGTTCAGCTTTCAATGAAAATTCACAGTTCACACAGAGAAAAAAATTGAGATAATTAAGTTTTCTCTTTTCTTATGCTAGCAAGAATAGAAATCGTGTTCTATATTTCTGAAACCATAATAACTTATTAATGTAAGTTCACGTGGGTTTGTCCCCTCTTTTAAACTTAATTCAGTTCAATATTTAATTAATCTAATTAATATAATTTAGTCCATGAATTAATTAATTCGGGCTTGTTAACAAGCAATCTAATTAATTAATTACTCAACACTTATTAATAAATAAATCAGTGAATCTCATTCTTCTAGTTCTCCCATTGTGTCTGACTCGTTAGATTCCCGATCACGATATCTAGCGATGTGAATTATTATTTTGATCCAATCAAAATCGATAAATTAAAATATCTCATTTTTAATTTATCATCAATTTACACCCGTCGTTCAAACGATGTCTAGCAATGTGTCAAAACCAAACTTATTCGTTTCCTTGAAACTATGTCTTTCGTCAATACGATCCGATTAATTACGAGATATGAATATATGTCATCTCAATTATCGATCATACATTTCATTCCACTATTAAGTCAATGTAACTCGAAAATGTGTGACCAATGATTTCATTATCAACTTAATTGAATGAAATGTAAATCATAATCTTTTACTATCTAAAAGTGACAAATTCTCTATTAATCATTTACAAATTTTCATATGATTCTTGACATACTTGAACGATGTTGTATTAACGACCCTTGGCAGAGCAACATCAAATATCACCAAGGTACGACCATTCTTATATAATACACTATGACGACCTTAAGACGAAGGGCCAATTTCACTACCGAACATTATAGATTAATCATGACACTCAAATAGTTATCTACGTAGAATCTTCATCAGTGGGTCTCCAATATTTTGTTTTACAACATAATATTCACGCGTTCATTTAAGTGTCACTACACTTAAACTTGTGAGATCAACTACTTACTTCACAAATAAGAAATGCAATACGTGATGGTCTATTCGTAATAATGATATATGTATCTCGTTTTTACTTACGACCACAAATAATTTAAGATACAGTCATATGTAATTTGTATCTCACGATCACAACTAATTGTGATTAACAAATTACCAATACTTGAATTTACGAATTCTATTATTTAATTTATTAGAATATTAATTCAATTAAATAATATATCTACCATAACTGAAATGCATCAAATATATATTAAAAGTGTTTATATCTAAAGTTAATTGGATTTAGAGTATAACACTTAGTGTCTGTTTGATAGTACGAAATTTTTTAGGGAAGTTGGAACTCATTTTTCATTTTCCACCTTATAGGCTGTTTGATAGGCTAAATTTTCCATATAATTCATTTTCCATCATTACCTTACTTTTCACCAAATTCTTGGTTTTCCTTGAAAACCAATTCTCAAGCTAATTTTTTTTTTTTGGAAAAAATTCTAGGCCCGATGGTAAAAAAATTATTAATTTAATGGACAACTTCCATGAAAAATAAAGTCAAACGGATACCAAACTTCTAACATTTTACGGGTGGAAAATTATACCAATCAAATACAATGAATTACAATTCCCAGTAAAACAAATTCTAGGCAATTCAAATCCATTTAATTCATTTTCTTTTTACCCAAATTTCACATTTACAATCAAACAGACCCTTATAGTAACAACACCCACGCATCTTATCTCCAGTCCATGGGCAAAAAAGGTAAGTACACTAAACACTAACCAAATCCCCCGACTTATATCTCACACGCCCATTCTTCTCATTCATGAAATTGACTTGACGGAGAAGTGCAAATAGACGTTGAACATTCTCATGGGACGATGGCTTTCACCCTCAATACCGACTCCAACACTACCCCCATCACCGCAACCAGCTACTCAACCCTCAAGGTCCATAAAACCTAATTGACTCGTTTGCATATACATGTTGGGGGTACTCGTACTATTTTTTGGATGAATTATAAACTTCAGTTGGGAAATTTTATCTATGATTTTATTGTTCCTACTGTTTTGGCTAGGGTTTAATTATTTAATTAAATTTCTTTTCATTACATCCTTTTAAATTTTATTTAATTATATTTTTGGGGAATGCCTTTTAGACTCTAACCGCAAGTGAGGACATTGGTCGTTGTTTATAAAAGGTTTGAGCGTATAAATGTCAAAAAACAAAGATTAAGGATAGAAGTGCTTAAGAGAATAAACGTTAGGGACGGTAGCTTAAATTTGTTAAAACTCAGGATCTATTACTTTCGTATATAACCGACTTGCCGTGATTGTCAAGATGTTTTACACGAACGGTTAACCGTTTATCCCAGTGCAGTTTTCCGTTTACTGCTGTTGGTTGCCATGCCGTTAATTTCTAGAGCTTAAACCCTAATTCGCGCGCTACAGAGACATATCTACACACAAATCGGAAGCTTCTCCGTGGCACATGTATGAATCCTCTGAGATTTTGATTCACCGCAGGTCCGCAGCCTTGAGTGATTGTCTTCTAAGGTAAATTGCATAATTTTATTATTATACCACTGAATGGACGTGTTAGTGAAATTGTTGAATTCTGGGTTTCTGGGTTCAATAATTTTTAAATTAGAGGGCCTTGATTTTTGATTGAATTTTATAATGGGTAATTACACCACAATTTTTATTTCTTACACCACATTTTAATTGCACATAAGATTCTTAATCTTTGCTTAGTACTTATGTCGCGATTTTCATGTCATTCCTATCCTCAAAAGCTAACACATTCTGTATTTGATAATATGTCCAAAAATTCGTTAAAATAGCATAAAACAACTTATTTTTCCATCATATATTTAAAAAATAAATAAATAACATATATTTAAAAATAAATAAATAAATAAAAAGTGCTAAAAATATTTTTCTTTTCATTTCAAAACACGAAAACAAAATATTTTGATATAAATCATCGAGACATACTAATGGATGGATCGTGGAAGGTTGTAGATAAGAATTCGACGACAAAAGGTAAATGAAATAATTACTACAATAAGCAAATATTGATGAGTTTAACTGCAATTAAAATGTGATGTATCAAATAAAAATTGTGGTGGCAATATAACCACCATTTTATAATTGATCTAGAAATTTTAATCTGATTGCAGGCTCTTCAAGTATGGTGTGGTGCAGTAACTGTGCAAAAAATATAAGCCGACCAGACTACGTGGAGGGCAAAATGTGAGGTTCTTTTAAGTTTAACCGATTCTATTCTTGTGCATAACACTAGAAAAGATGCAGCTTTTCTTGGTAGCATCTCACTTGATACTGCTGAGAAAGCCACAAAATAAGCGTTTTAGCTTCTTTTATGTGCTTTTAAAGCTAATCCAAACATGCTTGTATATGGTGCTATATTTTGAGTTTTCACGCCTTATGGTTAAAGAGATTCCCTTTAGATTATGCAAATTCAATGACACAGGAGAACTATATGCAATTAAAAGAGTGTTATGAGCTGTAGATTAGTCTATTTTTTTATGCAAATTTATTTTTGTCTTGTGTGATCCAGATGCTGTTCACTTTGTGGGAGAGTTCTTGATGAGGACAACTTCTCAAATGAGCCCACATTTGTTAAAAACGCAGGGGGACAGGTTAGAGTCTGCTTTATAATATTTTTGGCATGGATAACTAGATTTTGTATTCTGTGGGTAGAGCAGTGATTTGCTTATGGTCAGAAATATGATTGCTGATTACTCATTAAAAAATGTTCTGTTGTTTTCAAGATTTGTCAAAAAAACCTCCAAAGCCTGATTTAAATACTGCGAGGATAACGATAGTTCAAAACATTCTTGGTGATAAGGAATTTGCTTTTGACAGTTCATAGTTTTTTTAATATTTTTTTGTAGTTTGTTTACCTTGCCCCTGTTTGGTAGATATTTTTGTTATTGAGAGAATGTGTTGTTGGAAATGAATTTGGAGGAAAAATTGAGTTTTAGAAAATGGAGGCTAAAGGGGCATTATATTTTTGGTTCTGTGATTGTTTTGGAACATTAGGTGACGTCTTCTTCTAGCTGTATCTCCTTCACTTTATCCTTTTTATCTTTTTAGGTCTCATATATGTATTTTAAATTATGTATTTTTGTTCTTGATTGACACATTTAATGAAGAAACGAAAATCAAGAAACAGTTAGAGATGCATTTTCATTTGAGCAATAATGTTTATATTACTTATATTGTAGTGTGATGACTAATTTGAATTTTATTTCTAGAGTCAATTGGCAGGAAATTATGTGAAGACCATCCAAAGTGATTATTCACTTTCTCGTGAAAGGATACTGAATGAAGGTAGGTGTATGCTCCACTTACGGGAAACAATCTATTGTCTTATTAACGTTGTGTGTTACAATCTACCAAACATCATTTATAGCATAACATTTTCCTTGTCTAAAAGGGCACTTGTTTTTCATGCTGATTATCTATGCAGCTCTACACCACTTAGCATTTTGTAGCACATTTTATATAAATTTGGACTGCTATTGGCACTCTCGAAGTAACTTCTCCAAACTCAATTGTGAAAACACATACACTATTATTTTAAGACTGTTTGACATTAATTGTAAGACATTATGTATGTGTGATGAACCTTGAATATTATGGTGTACAGTAATAGCATATATTTTCCTCTATAGTCCCTGGTAATTTTAGCAATATCGACCTCATCCAATGTAGAACTATTTACTCATGTATTGGAGTAGTAGAAAAACATAAATGAAATAAATGTAAATGACTAGTAATTCTTGTAAGATAAATCACCAGTAAGCTGTCTGACTTGATTAGGAGCATGCTTAACTTCAACATCTTGAGGATCTGAAATGCTTTTATACAATCAATCATTATCTGGAAAAGGACATACTAATATCTGTGTAAGCTGACCACATTTATGGCTGTTAGATTTTGTCCATATGACCTCAGTTGGTTTTTGTATTTATGTTAGCTTCCTTGGTTATTTTCAGCGTATGATGGGATACAAAGTTTGATATACGCCCTGGGAATAGATGGCGGTGATTCTATAGCTCGGCCAGCTTTGGCCTTTTATAAGGTATGGCTCTGTATATTGAAATTTGTCTTCTGAATTTTCTATTGATCAAAACAGTGATCTGTAAATTAATGTTGCTTTGCAGATAGCAGTTGAACGCAATTTCACAAGGGGGCGAAGAAAAGAGCTAGTGGAGGCTGCGTGTCTGTACATTGCATGTAGGTGAGGAATACGTTACACAAGTTTGATTCTATGTATGTTTAAACTTTAGAACCATAGTTTAATATATGACTGTTAATCGTGTCGATTATATGGTGTTCCATATTTGGAAATAAACTTTCTTAGTGAAAAAGGCACTGAATGCCTGGGTGTTGGCAACACTGTTGGATTTTATAACTGGGCCTTTTCTCCTTTCTATACGTGAACTTTATTGAACTCCAATACTTGTCACATTAAGTATTTGGTTTGGTCAGTAATGAGTTTAATGGTCATATAGATGTCTTGACGCCTCTATTTTCTCGTTAGATGGTGACTGTCCCATTCTATCGCTAGTAAATACTAACTAGGATATATTCGAGGGGAATCAGACAAATGTATGCCTTGAGAAAGCAATGATAGAATGATAAATGTTTGTAATTAAAGTTTTAAATTAGTTTTTTGTCAATAGGTAATAACTTATATAGGTCATTGTCTTTAGCTTTTCAAATGGACCATTTGGTGGAACACTTTGCCTAGACTCAACCATTTTACACATTTCAGATTTTCTTTGTCGAAGGCATATTTAGTTACTCTTTTAAATGAATTTGTGTTATTGGCCTTTCAAGGATATGCTTCTCGATAAGCTCAAAAATATCTTTGTATTTATAAATGCAATGAATACTATTGGATTAATAAGTAAGAATATTATGCTACTGTCCTCTGTCTTTTGATTGGTGTCAGTCATCAGATTCTGCATCTACAACTTTGACTTTTATCTAATCACCTTGATATAGGATAATAATCTCTGATATTTGAGGGTGATAATCACAAATTATGAAGTGATGATATGCATAGCCATTAAATAACAAAAATCACTAATTGCTGTATTCTTAGAATGCTATGACTCTGTTTTTGTATCCTTTATATGTATATGTTATTTTTCACTTGTTAATAATTCCCTGCATTAGATATAGTTTTTAGGTGTTTAGATGCTGAATATGCATGTAACTGTGCTATATGACATATTTTCTAAAAGTTAAAACAATCTGATGCTCTCTCTTCCTTCAGATAATGCTTAAAAAGATTCTATTTATGAATTCTGCTTTCTGAACTCTTCCATGATTTAGGATGTTCATTTTGCTAAGATCTTATCCACAATCTTGTACCTTAGTTGCTGAGTGGAAGGAGTGAGACTAGGAGCGAGAGCGAGAGCGAGAGCAAGAGCAAGAGCATGATCAATGTTAAAAATTACTCAAGAACAGGGAGGCGAGTGTCAAAAAAAAAAAAAAAAAAAAAAATGGAAATCTTTATACATGGATGTCCAATATCCTGGTGAGCAGTCAGGTTTTAGATCAGCCCATATGTCTTTTCACTTCACTTACATACACTCATCTAACAGTGGAAAGAAAGGAGTGAATGGAAACGCGAAAAAATCTTTTAAAAAATTTGTAAAAGCCATATAACCAGCCCATATCCTTGTTTGCCATTTTCTGCTGCTCATCTCCTCCTTATGCCATAAGCATCGGAGCGTAACCTTGGAGCGGCACTTGCACTTATATATTACCAGTTCACAATCTGGATTGCTGGAGGTTAGCCTCCACTACCAACCTATGCGACTTAGTTTGCACACATGATCAGTTTTAACCAGCTGATTATATGATTGCTGGTTCACCTTGATTTTAATGTTTAGATTTTTTTTATAATTGCAATCTATTTAAAATACATGTTCTGCGCATTGTATGTCAATATGTCATTTCCTCGTGTTTTGTGACAAAGGAAAGTGGAATTGAAATGCTTTTTAGTTTATATGTACTGGCATATATTTGATCAACAATGATATTTTACTACCGCCAAACAAGGTTCTATTTATTTTTCCATTTTTTTGCAGAGAGAATAAAAAGCCATACCTTCTTATTGATTTTTCGGAACATCTGAGGATAAATGTGTACGTGAGATTTTCTTTATGGACCTTAAGTAATAAATTGGGTGCTTTAAATTTTTAATCAGGTTTTAATAAGTGCTTTTCAAGGGTTATAAATATGTTTAAGGTGATGTTTACCTTGCCTCTCTTGGATTGATGGCAAAGTAAAATGAGACCTGCATGTAAAGCTAGTAGGTTTTTCTCAGCAGGGCTTATGTCTATTACATTCTTGATACCATCGGGTAACAATAATCATTATCCATGTACGGAGGCGTTTGCATTCTACAACATCCACATATCTTCTTAGAACACTTGAATGAAATCGAAGAAATGAACTTTTGGCCTGTGACATACAAAACACAATTTGAGTCAAGAAGGACAGAGAACTCGAACAAACCATTTCGATGATGTAAAGTACTACACAGTTCAACCTTTTACAGAAGAAACTCTGATGAAGCGCAGATAGTCTTGTAACACCCATAGTGTGGGATCATTTTTTTTTTGGGAACCTGGTTAATCACCCAACGTACATTGTGGTTTCACTTTGGTCAGCGCAAAAAATCGTTATTTTTCTTTCATTTTTTGGGTACATTGGAAAAGAGCATTGATAAAGCAAACGTAGTCCAACAAGGTTGGTTTTTGTCCAGCTCGATGAAAAAAAAAGTGTAACATTTTCTTTCCCATGTAGAATCTCCATTAATTTAGCATATGGAAGTAGATGAAGAGTCTAAATTGAAATAAAAATGAAAGCTGATTGACTAAAGTGGGACACCACTTTAAGTTGGGTGCCTACCAGCTATGATGCTCGGATTCGGGTACGGGTATCAGGTACGGATACGTATTTAAGTGTCGTATCTTTTATATTTTAAAATGTAGAATACGAGGATATGTCTAAAAAAAGTTCAAACTTCAGACACGAGTACGCCTTTCAAACTTCAATTTTTTTATTAATTCAGGATTTCATTTTGAATAGACCAAAAATAATTATTCACAATGAAGGAAATTAGTATTTAATAAGGAGTTGAGACTAACATAAAATTTTGTGGTTTAATTTTCAATTATGGAAATTACTAAATGTTATATAAAATAGAAAATGAGGAACCTTATTGTAATTTGGACTTAGTGGAGCACTGCGTAGTACTAAATGGAACCCATTTTCATTTTATACAAAAAACCCTAAACCACCGATACGGAGAGAGAAAGAAGGAGAAATAAAAGAAGAAAACGGAAAGAAAAAATAAAGAGGAAGAAAAAGAAGGTAAAACCTAGCGCCGCCGCCACCGTTCTCTACCCTCTCGGCGATGACGATAAGTTTATAGATAGCAAAGTGGGAAAGAAGAAAAAGAAGGAAGAAAAAGTGAAAACCACGAAGTGTCCTGTTGAAACTTGGAGGATCCGACACATATCCTATACCCATACCCATGTCGTGTCGTGTCCAACACGGGTACTCCAACTATTTCGAAGAGTCCGAGCATCAGAGCCTACCAGTGTTTAAATCCATCGATAATCTGTGAAGGATATAGAATATGGACACAATTGCTAGAAATGTTTGGGTAGATTTAAAATGAAAATAAAGGTAAAACGCATTTGAATCCCAATTTAGGGGAATTATAGGAATATAAGGAAATAAAGTTTTAGAGAAGATTGGGGGTTGGCATAAAAATCGATATTTTTCTTTCATTTTTTGGGTACATTGGAAAAGAGCATTGATAAAGCAAACATAGTCCAACAAGGTTGGTTTTTGCCCAGCTCTATGGGAAAAAAAAAGTGTATTAACATTTTCTTTCCCATGTAGAATTTCCATTAATTTAGCATACGGAAGTAGATGAAGTGTCTAAATTGAAATAAATGAAAGCTGATTGACTAAAGTGGAACAACACTTTAAGTTGGGTGCCTAACATTGTTTAATCCTGTGGATAATCTGTGAAGGATGTAGAATATGGACACAATTGCTAGAAATGTTTGGGTAGATTTAAAACAAAAATAAAGGTAAAACTCATTTGAATCCCAATTTAGGGAATTATGGGAATCCAAGGAAATAAAGTTTTAGTGAAGATTGAAACCATTGTACAATTTAGGTGGGTTTGATTGCATCTAGGCCATAGACGAGAGCAGTGATTAAAGTTTACCAACCTTTTGAAATGCTGTCAGCAAGTTTCATGGGGTTATGAAAATTTATTGCTTTTTTTTTTTTTTTTTTT
>CAIGRH010285660.1:3491-13648 GCA_903798295.1 Fraxinus nigra | reverse complement strand
AAGCATGAAAACTCGTAAAGAACAATTGTAAGGTATTTCATTTTAGTATAATGCTTGTGTTATAATTTTCTTTTTCTTTTTTTCTGATACCGCCCGCACTGGACAAATATCCTGAGTCTGCCCCTGATTGTGAGGATGCCTAGGAAGAAAACTGAAATGGACTTGGTCAGCGAGGATGCCCAGTTTGAAGAATGGGTTAGAAGAGGTTCATGGGCATCCTCACATCCATAAATTTGTTGACCTGATAAATTTCTTGAATCCATTCTCTCTAATAGAGCAATGGGTTACTTACAACTAAAGTGGACTGGTCCAGTTTGACAAATTTCCTAATCATGACGGGGAAGAAGGAGTTTGAAATGGATTTGGTGGTTTTGGCTTTCCAGGCTTGGGGATTCCCTCTTTCATGGTTTCAGATTTTGCCCCAAAGTTGAAGTGCTTTTGATTTCACATATACAAACACGATTTTGAATTTAACGGTTAAGTTGTATTTGGTTGAGCTGGACAATCCACGAGTGCATTTGGTGAGTGATTTAACATATACGGAGGCTTTCCGTCTTCCATGTAGATATAACTATAGACGGAATCCATCATATGAGTGATGGAATGCAATATACCTAAATTTAGTGGCCGTTAAACCGTGAGAAAGTGTAAAGTTAAGTGTCTGTTCAAATATTTAACTTGAAAAACTAGGAAAATTATAATTTTGCACTAAGAAAATCTCCTTTCCCAAGCCAAATCTTCAAAACCCTAGTCTTTCTATATTTTACCTTGATTTTCTCCTTATTCTCTCTAATTTTCTACAGTGTCTTCAAAATTGTACAACCAGGAGTCAAACGGGTCAAGAGAAAGTGGGAAAAAAAAAAAAAACCTAACAGTAGACCAAATCACGGTCGGCCTAGTAAGCAAACTACGATGAACAACAACAAATAGAGACCACGAACTTTCCAGATTGTGCGAATTGGTCCCCACTTCCAAATCTCTGTATGAGTTTCGTCTTTTTCCAAGTTTTCTTTGGTTTTGATCTTTTTTACCCCTTCTAATCTTCAATTTTGATGCTGTAACTTTCAGAAGCTTCCATATTCGTCCCCTAACCTCCACAATCATACAAAATTGGCCTGTCCTTTAGTTCTGAAATTGTGTAGTTTAGTCATCAAAGTTTTGTTAAGTTGAATGTCACTCTTGAAACTTGTAATTTTCTTCTGATTTCTTTCTTAATACTTCTTATCAATCATGTGCAGTCCAATTAGTCTTTAATTATTCTGAACCAACTCTAAATTTGCTCAAAATCATCCCTTTTTGCTCCGATTGCATTCAAGTTTGGGTTTTACCCACAACTAACATAATTACATTGAATTGGGTAAAAATTCACTCAAATAACAATTACTTATCAAGTTTAATAGCATGAATAAGCGTGTAAAATACCTTATTAGTTACATTCATAAATATTTAGGGTTTGACGGTCCGTAAATTTTTTAGTTTTATTTTTATATTTTTTCTATACATTATTTTTATCGAACAAATATCCTGTACAAATTTAAGGGATCGGTCCCCATTCCCAACAACCATATTAGTTACATTCATAAATATTTAAGTAACATAAGTTTTTAGCAACTGGAGGCAATTTTCAGCAACTGACGTAAAAGAGAGCAAAAATTCGATATTCAACACACCAATTTAAAGTCATGGATTTCACTAAATACAAACCTACAAGCTATAACAAACCTATAAATCAATAGCACGTAGATACCAATATCACAAAATCAAATAAAGTTTTCGCAGCAACACGCGGATAAAACAAACTATTAATAAAGAAAACAAGAAGAGAAAGAAATGTTCATAGCTTTGCATGTATGGAGACCGTGATGAGCGAGGTTGACGATCATATTTCGTATTTTCCCTTAGTCGCAGCAAGGAAGAGTCTGAATCTCTACTCTTTGTTTCAGTTGGTTGGACTAGATTGGAATCAAGATTGCTCGTCCCAACTGAATTATGTGTCGGACCAAATGATCCTTCCAAGGTTGTGTCACTAGTGGTTGTCTTTCTGCATTGTGGCAGCATATTTACATCATAACTTTCTATCTTCGAAGTTTCCTCTGGCACTCTCATCTCACCTAAATCCTGCAACACTTTTTCATCACCCTCATTTCCTAGCGACTTTTCCATGACTTACTTCGAGATGCGATAACAAGATGACAAAGAGTTACTCTAGCGAAATGTGCAAGGATATTATGAAGGCATAAGAATAACTGTAAAGAAATATGAAAGGATATAGAGTATAATAAAAGGAAAAGTAAAAAAAAAAAAAATGGATCGTTCTCGATGCATGTGGGCGTATGTTGGGACGGAGAGTTCGACATTGCACATGATATTTATATGTCGTGGTGTTGGATGAATAATAGAACATCTAATTTGACGAGCACATTGACATGTACATGTGTTCATGTCTTATGTTTTCTATTGACAAGATAAATTAGATGATATTATGCAATAACCAAAAAGAGAGAGACTTCAAAATCTTGATTATAATACTACATAATTGAATCCATCGCTTATGTTAAATGTGCGATTAAGTCATAGTGGCATGATAGCGTACTCTTGCATGAATAACATGGCAATTGGCATCTATATGGACGGAGGCATAAATAGACATTAGCTCTACTTGTGAACATGTTTGTGCTTAAATGTGTGTCGAACATCTATGACCACTCATATAGTTTGTTCATTAAAATTAGACATAGTAGTCTATTATACTGTACAACTCCGTCTAATATCACTTTCGGTAGAGATTAAAATTCAATTTAAATTGAAAATATGGTAGTTATTGAGTCTCACCCGTCTAATAAAAATCAACAATAACGGCTAATTTTTCAGTTTTAATCTGATTTTAATCTCTACCGAACGGCCCATAGTATGTAATCGTGCTCTTAAAGTCTAGCAGTGGGAAATGGTTGAATCCATTGGCAAAGTGCAGTGTAGTATGTCTATCTTTATTTGCATATTCACGGGGGATGATAGGTAAATTATTGTGGTGTGTGAAATTATTATAAGGGACAATGGGGTACGTGGGTGTTAGCTAGATGCCAAACTTTTTGTGGGGGTCCTATTAATTTGACAAAAGAAATCCATATGAAGAAAAGACACTTTTGGGTGTCTAAATTTTGGTTGTTTTTTTATTTTTTTATTTTTTTTAGTGGAGAAGTTATCATGGAATGTTACCTCGAGTTGAACGTTGGAATAAAGACGTTGTGAAATTAGAGATGTCGCTTTGATCATGCCAAATAAAATCACGGGATTAACTATTTATTTATTCTTTCTCTTTTTTCGGTGATTTCTATTTAGTTAAAGGCCATGAAACATGGGCTTAATAAATGGACATAAAACACAAAATTGATTTTCGGTGATTTCTATTTGCAATCCTTTATCAACATTAAAACATAAATAAAATAAAGAAGAGAATGTTTCATACTCCAAAAACAAAAACAGAACAGTTCTCTCGACATCTTTTTTTCTGCCTCTGGATCACGATCAGATTTGATTAGAACTAAGATTGTCTATTTTCACGACAATTTTTTGACTTTTCCATGCTCTAAAAGAAAATTGAATTTGAAAGGCATTGTAGAATTTCAAAATTAAAAGGATAACTTCGAATTTTTTAAAGAAAATCCACAAACCCTAAAAGAAATAATTTCACATACTTATATTTACCTTTCTAAATTAAAGGAAGAATTTAACAAATTGAGAACCTAACCTTGTAAAATGGAACCTACATCTTTCTTCTTTTTCTCTTCCTATCTTCCCTCCTCCTCCTCCTTCTTCTTCTTATCCTTCTCTGCTCTCTCTGATTGTTCTCCCAGAGAAATGAGAAAAACGAGCGGATATGTTTAAAAGTTAAATGGATAACTATTGTATAATTGTAAGTAAAGTCCCCAATCTTCTTACAATATCACCTTTAGTTCCTTCATTTCCAATAATATCAATTAAATCCCTAGATTCCTTTATATATATTTCTAGCACTTCCAAGTATTTGAAATTACCAATTAGACCCCATGAAAATCGTTTATGCAACTTAATCCTTATTTGGCTTTGACTTTGACGGTTGAATAACTTGACTTTGACTATAAATGAATGAGATGTAACACTCAAGTCTGGCCGGCTCGAGCTTTTTTCGGATCAAACAACAGTCGCTCAAGTCGACGAGTCAAATTGACACTCCTAAGTAGACCTAGATCCCAATATTTTTAACCTCTTAAAAAGAAGATCGACCATTTCACACGTTGCACAAGGATATATACAATTAATATCTCAGTGTACAATATATAAATTTTTCTTTGTATTATTTTCTTTCTATTTGTTTTAATTATTCAGTCATTTGTCTACCCATTTACCATTATAGTTGTTTACATAATAAGTTGTTTGAAAACTCTCCCTAAATCCTTCCCCTCTTTCAAAGAAAGTCTCTCTTTAGCCCCCATTTGTCTACCATTAAAATAAAATTCTTCTTTTTTATTTTCTCTTCAAACTCATTTTCAACAGGACATTCATACAAAAAAAATTTTTGCATATAAATTCCAAAATTTTTCATATTTTTTAATTGTACATTCTTAAAAATGTCAGTTAATTCTCATCGACCATTTATTTGACCATAAAAATTCATTGCCGTCGAAGAATTAGACTATTATGTTATCTCCAGCTCTAACAGGTTAGCATTTTTGATAAGCGAACGTGAAGTTAACAACCCATTGAGTACAAGCAAAAAAACTAATTAATGACGAGGATCCTCTAGTAAAGGGAGAAAACCCAATTATGAGCCAAATTGAGACTAATCGAACTGTATAACAGTGTATGCTAAAAATAAAGAAGCAGTTTCTCCTTTCCTTTCAGTTTTGCCCCCCTATGAGATGAGCCGAAGGAGCCGCTTGGGGTCGTCAACTTTTTATACTAAAAAAATGGCATATTTTACTCTGAGGCGTCTCCCGCTAGCTCACGAGCCATTTTTTTATACTAAAAATAACATATTTCATGTACTATGACAATTTGGCTCGCACTCACTCTCAAGCCAACTCGTACAACACTAGCCGTTTGTACGAGAAATTCACTGTTTGGCTCCCCAAAAGCCACTACCAACCTTTCTATCAAGTATGATTTTTAAAGTTAATTATTTAGGGTAGGAAAAATAGATTTTTAAAGTTAATTTTTGAAGAATGTATAATTAAATATTAAATAGTAGGAAAAAGTTATGATTTTACCTGCGAAAATAATTTATTAAGAAAATATCTGGCAGGAAAAAGAGTTTAGAAAAAAATTAGTTTTTAAAGAATGGAATTCAAACAGGAGGTTATTAAAACAAGGCATGAAAACTTACCTATTTGCCGATGACCGAAAGAAGCAACTTCGCTCCAGCGGCCCCTGGGAAAGCTTTTTCCCTTCCTGTTTTGATTTTCGTAAAACATAAATCAGTACACAATGCCTTCGGACTGTCTTTTATATGATTACTTTAAGAATTCAATCTGATGGCCTCTCTCTCTGTTCCCGTGGCGTGGAAATTGCTTAACATCAGTAATGAAAAGAACGATGACATAAACAATGTTTGTAGGATTTTGGCTATGTGGTGTGTCGTGCACAGCACTTAAAAACGATGGATGGGACACTGAATTCAAATAATTGATAGTTTTTTATGAGTTTTGCTATTATTATCGGGGTTGACGACCCCCCTGCCCCCCCCCCCCACTATTGTGAGGAGCCGGTAGACAACCTCCGGTAAGAGTAGCAAAACTCATTTTTTATTCATTTTGTAAAAGAAGGTAATTATCGCTTACCTAATGACGGAACTTTTTTTATAGTTTCCAAGAAATTTTGAATGGGTAATTAACTGGATCTCATCTTGGGCATTGTTGTCAAGTCCGTAAAGTCGACAATGCATTAATTGTTTATAGAAATCCTTTATTTTTAGTATTTCTTGTCTATTTTACATATACAAGCACCCTAGAAATATGTTATGCCATAGTATTCGATTTTTTCCTTGCATTTTAAGTACGCTCTTGATAATTGCGTGTCAAGAACTTACAATAAACATGAATCAGCTATGAATTTTAGTGGCATAAAATCAAAACCTTCTTGTAAAGATCATGGCTCTCTCACATCTTATTTTACTATTTCTTTTGTAGAGAAAGTCAGTCGTGAATCTTGGTCTAACTTTGTTACCTTAGTCTGAAAAATAAGCTCTAAAATTGTGTGATCAAGTTCAAAGTTTTAGATTAAAGATTAACAGATTCATACCAAAAAATGGGTCTTTTTGGTATTTTTAAAATATAATAATAATCATTTCATTAAAAGTTTAAATTTTAGGGCCATATCTTTTTATTTAAACCTTGCAGTCAACATGACATTTCAAGTCTTTTTTCATTAAAATTTTAACATATTCACAATTTTCATTTACGGGCGAATGTGAGATTTGAGTTTAGTTCATTTTTCTTGGCTTTAAGACCACGTTAATCATTTCATTTAATAAATTTAAGTTATTGAAGAGGATCATGGGCCTTCATCTAAATTTTATCTTCTAAAGGAGGATACTTGAAAAGTACGATAAGTTTCTCCGAAGATTGAGCAGCATCCAAAAAATTATGTAATTGGTCCTCTTTGATTTTTTTTTTCTTGTTTCTTTATAAATCACAACTTAATGAGCCCTTGTTTGAGTCCCATTTTTCTAAAAAATCATTTTTTTAAAAAAAATTCATTTTCAATCACACATTTTTCAATAAAATAATATTAAACGCAAATTCAAAATTTTTCTTTAATTTTTAACCATAAATTTCTCCATCAATTTACTATTCCAAAATACATTCTTCCTCTAAAATAAGGTATAATAAGTATATTCTCGCTACATTCTTTGCACATGTGACAAACTCCTCAAAAGAAAAGTTTACTGCACTTTCACGATATTAATTAGGGGTGGGCAATGGATCGAGTTGGGGGATTGGCTCAAACCTGACCCCGACCCGATATACCCTGATTTTGGACTATTTCACAAATCAAATCGACCCAGCTTCAACCATAAACCGACCCGATCTGAATCGGGTCGGGTCGGGTCTTGCTGGGTTTGAACAAAATTTCGACTTCAATCGCAGTTAAAACACACAATAAACCTTATTCCAGCACAACCATCACATAGTCCTTCAGATATCAATAGGAATTCCATCAAAAAGTGACTTTAACTTTCCTTGTTCATGAAATACCAAAATCTCTGTAGCTTCTCCAATGTACCTTCCCTTTATTTACAGCATCTGGTGGGTGCTTGTCTTCATATTCTAGTAGTGGATATGCAATTTCCTCAATTTTCCTTGACTTTAAAAGGGGCCTTCATCGATTTCTTGACAATTTATTTCCTCAATTCGAACCCTTCTCTCTCCCTCGTCTTGAGCTTTAATTTCCGTAACTGCCTGCTCAAAGGCTGCAAGAAGATTCGAGTCGAAAAGGGATCCTGAGTCCAAATCTTGCTGCCTGAACGAAGACACATCAATCTCTTGTAAAGGAACATGCTTTTCATCATCTTTACGAAATTCTTCTGTAGATTCAAAACCTTATTATTTGAATTTTCTCCAAAATCATCTGTCTGAGAGGGTAAAGATAATAGAGAGAGAGAGAGAGAGAGAGAGAGAGAGACGAAATGGACTGGACAAAGAGTTCATTTCGCTCCTGTTTGAAACCCATTTTTAGGTGAAAAGAAATTTTGGAATAGTGATTGATGTGAGAATGTGTGGTTGAAATAAAGAATGAGAATGAGAATTAAATGGTGTCAAACAGGGACTTCACTAGGTTTTATTGGGTGAGTGAGTGAATAATAGGGTTTCATTATGGTGGGTGGATTTTGTGAAACCGACCCGACCCGACTCGGGTTGGGCCGGGTCGGTTTTTTGGATTGTGATTTTCAAGCCCAACCCTAATATTAATGCAGAAAAATGAATTTAAAGTCATTGCCGAGCAAAATGTATATATATTCTAAAAAAATCATTTAGCTCTTATCAGTTTACTGAAAAATCAAATATTTAGTAAATTTTGATAAAAATTGATAAAATATATAGTTGATAAAGTTGCTGGTCGTATATAATATTTGATTAAAATTAATCATTGACTTTGATTTAGATTTTTATGAACTTTCTTAGCTAAATCAGACAAGACTTAGCTCTTGTGTGAGCTTCATTATTTTCAAAACTCATTTTCAACCACACATTTTCCATAAAGTAAGATTGCACGTAAATTCAAATTTTTTTTTCTTATCTTTTAACCACACATTCTTCAAAAAATCATTATTCCAAAATATATTTTTTCTCAAAATCATATTAAAATGGAGCCCAAACACGAGCTTAATATCTTTTGTCTCTTACGTGTAGATTTATTTAAGGAATTTGGTTATTAGAATCCTGAATCCCTATAGAGCTTCTTCAGTTCACCGAACTGAGTGTGTATATCCTTCATGTATATCCTTCATTTATATACGTTATGTGGCCCAATTGCAGGTCACCTACAAAGCGTAAGAAACTGGAAGATAAATTAGTTGTCGTAATAGTATTGATTTATTCAGCACTTGTCTGGAAATAGATTATAAATAGATAGAAATAAATGTTTGATAAATTGCTGAAGGGTTCCCTTCATGTTGATGTTGCTAGGCACAAAGATGAAAAATTTGTTGGCAAATGTCAACAATTTTTTAATTTTATTTTTTAAATCTTCCAGTAGCCAAAATCTTATTGCTGGATGTTGATTAAGTCAGTAAAAGGCCTTTAACAACCAATATTTTTGGTTCATGCTAATATTTTGTCCAATGTTTCAATTGAACTTTCAATAATCATAAAGTTGAAATTAACAAAATTGAAAATAAGATCAATAAAGAAATTAACAAGAAAAATAAAATAGTAGCTGCAAAGGGATGGTTGTCACTGCATATATAATAAGTACTAAAAGTCAATATGGAACTCTAAATGTCTAACATTTAACCACAAAATATGACTTCCCATATTTTCCTTGTAACTTCAACAATATAATTAGAGTACTACAATACAAACTAATGGCAATGGTCAAGGCGGATCATTGGTTGATCATGTCGGAAGATGCTCACTAAAATCCATTCATGCAGCAATGCTCTAGAGAATTAAAATCTGTTGCGAGAGCTATGTAAGCTCACTACTAGCATTATCCTTCTCATTGACTCATTTTGTAATATTATCAACATTTGCCATATGACTTGCGCTGAGCATCTCCAATCCCAAAAATAGTTCCATTACTCCTATCAAGAACTTGAGTACATATTGTTGCTTCATCCACGATAAATGCATCATCTTGAAGTTGTTCCTATGATTGTTGAAACTTCATCTCTTTCTATCATACAATATCAAAAGGTTGTTAACACAAATAATATTTACTTTTAAAAATATAATGTTATAAGTTATATATCTTACATATCGCGACTCAACTAGTTCTCAACATTTTGCCGTGGAATGCATCACTCTATATAATTCAATGTGATCAACCCATTCTTCTTGTATACTAAAGTATTCTCACTATGATTAGGTTCATACATAATATCAAACTTGGAAAGAGAAGAAAACTATATTAAAAATCAAGTCCAAAATTTAAGCATACTCAATACTCCTTCAATATCTCAATACATGGGAAGTTTTGAACAAAGATAATCAAAGAATTTTGCTCCTCTTATTCATGAGCTTTGGAAGAAGACGAAATTAGTCAAGTAATTGAGGTTTAACCTTTCAATTTAATCCAATGAGTTCCTTCATTCATGAGTGAGGGTCTTAAACTCTAGACCCTCTTTAAAAAATTGAAACATATAATCTTTTGTTTCCTTATTCTTGCAATGATCAGAAATATTAGGATCATAGCATTTATAACCTCCATTTGTATACATGCATATGAATTTGCTCTTATCTTAAAAATATTGCCATATTCAGGGGTGGACACAGGACTTTAAAGTTAGGGGAGCACAATCGAACTTACAAAGAAGTTAGAAGAAATTTTACAATCGAAAATTTACGTCCAAAAAAATCATACCCTATATTATGATTAAAATTAAAATTTAGATTTCAATCGATACCAAACATGACTTTATAATAAAAATAAAATAAAAACTCAAAAGTTGGGGACACGTG